>JAQIXJ010002146.1:0-16916 GCA_034700185.1 Phthiracarus laevigatus | reverse complement strand
CAGCGTACGCAACTCTGCCGGATCAACTGTAGCTAATTGCCAGACGCCGTTCACCAAAATTCGTTTTTCGCCATCAGTTATCTTTGTTACTAAGACGGGAGTTATCTCTGAGCTTGTAGACGGCTGCTCGAAGTAACTAACTCTAGCGATGTAAATATTAGGAAAGCAATTAAAAAACAAAACATTTATTCACCTCTCCCAAAAATAATTTAATAATTTAAACAAAGAATGTCCACGCTATTTTAATAATGCTTTGTTTTTATATAATATTCGATATACAATAAATAAATCACAGAATATTAATTTACTTTAAATATACCCAAATTAATTATACAAATCTTTAAGACATGTTATAAAAACTTATATTTTATAAAAGTTTATAGTCTCTAATTTTTTATATTAATTTAATTGTGTTTTACATCATAATAATTACCAGATTTTACTGACAATAGTCAGGTCTAGACAAAAATTTAAAACGTAGAATTTTCTATTTGCTAAGCGGTTATGTGTTTCTTCCTTTTTCGAGTAATAATCTAATAGACTTTATCCCAAAAAGTAACGAAAGTATTGAAGATTAAATCAAACGTATAAACTGTATAATTAATTATTATCGCTTTCTTTTTAATTTTATTTTTACAATATTTATAAGAATTGCAAATTAATAAAGTTTAAATAATAGTCAAAATAAAAAATCTGTAAGAATTTATTTCCGACTACATAATTATTAGTAATTTAAATTAAAGACAAAAATTATTAAATCCTAAATACTATCATAATTAACAAAACTGAAGCAAAATCGGCTCAATAATAAGTCAATTTTGGAAAAGAACGTTTTACTAAATTAACTTAATTACGTATATACGTGTCTCTTTGTGTCTCTGAGAGCCCAAAATAATGTTCTCTCACCAGTCCAGTTGTAATTTTACGAATAATTTAAGGCATTTTAACTTTGGATTTGTTATGTTAACAAAACTTTTAATTATTATTCTTCTCATAAAAATTTTAATGTGCTAAAAACCATTGTTATAAATAATACTTTAGTGAGTGTTAATCTTATTTTTATTTATTCATAGTTTAGCTGTCGACGAGGTAACATCAAAATTGTGCTTATAGATACAATTAGGCGCGTGTCATAACGTGGTTTAGTATAATTAATAAGACGCGTGATACCAAAATTTGCGCTTATTTGCTCCGATATTAATCATTGAAACGATTTTGTGTCAGTTTTGACTAATTAAGCTCAATTTTAGTCATTTTTGACCAAACTTCAGCCCTGTTTTGGCCCTATTAAATAGAATTTTGACACATTTTGACTTAGTTTTGGCCCTTATTTGCCTGATTTTTGTTTTCTAAAAAACGTCTACAGACAGACATCCATCCAGACTGACATGTCAAATCAACTATCTCTTCTTTTCAAAGTGAGCTAAAAATATACCACATAAACAGACTCACCGTCAGAAGTTCTTAAAAATAAGAGATGTAAATAACCCAAATTGATTTTTATTACTTAACTTTAGATAGCAAAGCTAAAGTACATACTTAAGCAAAACAAGAATGAACATTATTAATGCGATTATTTGATTCGTGTATTTTATAAGCGAGTAGAATCGTGCTCTGTTTAGTGATTAATACTGATTTTTGTAAAATATTTAACATTACTGTTCTATGCTAAATTTTGTATTGAACTGTTAAAACTAGGAGATTTAATAATATTGAAAAAATTATGCAAAAAATGCAAAAATTCAAAAAAATACTTTGATAAACATCAAATTCGATATGCAATAACTGAGAAGAAAGCGTTAGCTATCGTATACGCTATAACAAAATTGAGACATTACCTACTAGACGTTTATCGGAATACAATTTAATTATTCAGTATCGATCGGGACGACAACATGTAAATGTAGACTGTATTAGTAGATATCCTGTTGATCAGTGTGACTCTAATTTAGACGAGTTCCCATTATTATATATCGACTTAATTGATGTCATATCTTCACAACGCTCAGATGAATGGTGTCAGGCAATACTATTATCTTTGGAAAAAAACTATTAAGTTTCCAGATAAATATTGCATCATTGATAATAAATTACACCAAATACTTATAAACGAAGACAATAAAAAAGAGTTTTTATTATGCGTTCCTTTACAACTTCGAAATGATATTGTATGCAGCATGCATGCAGATAATACAGCAGCACACGTAGGTTTCATTAAAACCTGGATTAAAATTAGAAAACAGTTTTATTGGCCAAAATTAGAAAACACCGTTAGACAGTTGTCAGAGCCTGTGCAGTTTGCCAGGCACGTAAAAAAGAGAAAATAGAAAAGGGTTATTTATAGTCGATAGAGGTTGGCGAGCCATTTGAAATGGTTGGTCTTGACATTATTGGCCCTATTGACAAAGGAGGTAAAAGAAAATTGTATATAATATTGGCTGTTGACAATGCGACGAGATATTTAGAATCAAAAGTTATAAACAATACCAGCTCTAAAACAGTTGCCAGTTTCTTTTTATTTAATGTAGTATCAAGACATGGGGCAATCGAAAGGGTTTTAAAAGATCGTGGAAGTCAGTGTGTATCGAACTTCACAGAATAGGTTTTCAAAATCACCAAAACTAAGCACATCAAATCATTTTGATACGCACCTACAGCTTCTGGAGCGGTTGAGCGCGCAAACAAAACCATTAAGGGGATGCTATCCAGTTATGAAAAAGAAAACCATAAAGACATTAAAAATATTACTTCAATGCTTTCGGATTATGCAGTTGACTACCCTATTAATCTAGCAGAGCAGTTATCTTTTTGCGTCTGCATATAACACTCATCAACAAAGCTCCTTAAATGCATCTCCATTCAGCCTGATCTTTGGGAGGGAAACGAAGTTTAAAATTTGGCGTTTTACCGAAGACCAATTTTGGATTGGTAATCCCTCAGAAACTACACAGAGGTAGGGAGCTAGCAAAAGAGCATTTGAAAATAGCCCAAGAAAAACAAAGAAGAAATTACCACAAAAATTATCGCGATGTAGAGTTTATAGAAAACTATTTAGTTCTGCTATACACACCGATCGGAATACCTGGTGTTTCCAAAAAATTAAATTTCAAATTTAGAGGACCTTATAAGATATTGAAAAGAACATCACCAGTTAACTACAGATTTTGTGAAGAAGGACATCCAAATAAAACACAAATCGCACATGTAAGAAGATAGACAGATAGACTGACTGACAGACAGACAACAGACGAACCCGACATACCCAACAAACCCGACAGACGCTACAGCCAGACAGACAGACAGACAAAAAAACAGACAGACAGACAGACAGACAGACAGGCAACAGACGAACCCGACATACCCAACAAACCCGACAGACGCTACAGCCAGACAGACAGACAGACAGACAGACAGACAAACAGACAGACAGACAGACAGACAGACCGACAAACAGAACAAACGTTTATCCAATTGGTAACGTTAATCCGATTGGTAACGTTAATCCGATTGATAACAATAATCCAATTGGTAACGTTAATCCAGTTCGTAACGTTAATCCAATTCGTAATTTTGATCCAATTCGTAACGTTAATCCAATTGGTAACGTTAATCAAATACGAAACGTTAAGCAAATTCGTAACGTTAAGCAAATTCGTAACGTTAATTCGATTGGTAACGTTAATCCGATTGGTAACAATAATCCAATTGGTAACGTTAATCCAGTTCGTAACGTTAATCCAATTCGTAACGTTGATCCAATTCGTAACGTTAATCCAATTGGTAACGTTAATCCAATTCGTAACGTTAATCCAATTCGTAACGTTAATCCAATTATTTACGTTAATCAAATACGAAACGTTAAGCAAATTCGTAACGTTAAGCAAATTCGTATCTAACTTTTTTATTGAGAAAATCTTAAACTAAGATTTAAAAATATAAAATGTTAATAAAGACAAAGTTATTTTTTTCACTTTTAGTTTCAATGTTTAAAAAAGAAAAAAGATTAATAAAAGGATTAATACTATTAAAAGACGGACTCGTAAAAAATATAAAACAAAATCTGAACAAAAAACATCATCAGATAGTGAGGAAACATGGAAAGAAGATCATGCAATAATACCTGAAAGCCAGTTGAAAAGTTTTTTACAGATGCCAGAAAATATAAAAATTAGTTCTACTGCAAAAGAAAGTAAACCAACACGTTTACGGTTTGAAAAACCTGTTACGAAATAATTAGATAAAAATCTAGAAAAACTTCTTTATTTAGAGTTAGATCCTTTTGCAGGTTCAAATAAAACGTCTAGATCATCAAATAAAAGTGCGATTTTACCATCTCATCCATAAAGACAGGCAAAGCAAGAAGCTTATTCTAAAACTAAAGAAGTTTTGGCTATTGAACAAAAAAAGTGCCTCCATGGAAAGAATGGTAATCAGTTATGATAATATAATTTCTAAAATTTATTTTAATATAAAAATTCCAGCTAGTTTAATGGAGTAATTATTTTATATAAAGCTGCAAAAAAAGTTATTCCTGCATTTACTTATTCAGATGTAAAGAGATTGTTTATTAAACAAGATGCATTTACTCTTCATTATTACAAATTTGGAGTATTTAATTTTACTTGTATTTTGATATTATAGGAGTTTTTAATTTTGCTTGTAATTTACTTTTACTTCATGCAAAAGTAAAAGTCGAAACTTCATATCTTCTGCTTTTACTTTACAAAGTATGTAATAACAATAGACAGAACTATATTTAAAATCCTTATACTATTAAATTCTTTTCAACAAAATTATTTTTCTTAAATGCAAGTTTGAAAAAGTGTAAATAAAACTTGTTTGGTTTTTGTATCTTAAATAATGAAATGTTTGTTCAAATCAATATTATTAACTTAAAATAAGAATGAACTTTAGTACTGCGCTAACTTTGACTTTTAATCTTTTGTTGGCTTACATTATTGATTTCTCTTTTTAAACAAACAAACATTTTAAATATTATTGTTTCAATAAAAATTTTTATGTGCTTAAAACAATATTATGTAGTTCATTGAGTGTCAACGATATTATTATTCATTCATAGTTTAGCTGTCGATGAGGTAACATAAACATTGTGCTTAAAGAAACAATAAGGTGCGTGTCATAACGTGTTTTAGTATAAATAGTAAGATGCGTGACACCAAAATAAACTCATATTTGCCCCGATAATAACCATTTTTGAACCGATTTTATATCAGATTAAACTATTTTAGCCCTATTTTTAGTCATTTATGGCCCAAAATAATCCATGTTTTGCCCCTACCAAAGCAAATTCTGCCCCATTTTAGTCATTTTTGACCAAAATTAACCCTCTTTTGCCTCTATTTAAGCCAGTTTTGACTCAATTTTGGTCCATTTTTTCCACATTTTTGCCTCATTTTTGTGATCTAAAAAAGTCAACAGACAGACAGACATTGCGAATTCCATTAAAATTGTTGTTAAATACTTTAAAATTTTTATTTAGAAGATAGTAAAGTGAAATTGTAATTGTTTTTAATTTGATAATGACGTCAACTCAAAAAAATGAACTAGTAAATTGTTGGAAAGACTTATGAAATCATAATTCATAGAGATTTATAATTAAATTAAGAAATCAATAGATATAAACGCTTTGGAAGTAATTGTCAAGCTGTTAGTAGCGGAGATAGAGATTCGAATTTTACATAACAAGTAGTATTGTTTTGCTTTTTGACAGTTAAAGCAAAAGTTGAAATTTTTTTTACTTTTTTTCGCTTGAAGTTAAAGTAAATTACAATTGAAATTAAAAATCTGTTAAAAACGAAAGTAAAATACAAGATAAATGAAACAAATTCTAAAGAGCGAAAGCAAAATAAAAGTAAAATGAAAAATTTCTTAAAAGTAAAAGAAATATCCAATTGAAGTCAATAACGACAAAAGTAAATGCAAAAGACAAATAATTTCACTTTAATTTTTAAAAATTGTATTAAAAACCAATAATAAAAGCAAAGGCAAAATACATCAAAATTAAAATAAAAGTAAAAGTAAAATACAAGTAAAATTAAAAATAAAACAAAATCAAAAAGCAAAACAGTATCTATATTAAAATAAATTTTAAAAACCATAGTAAAAGAAAAGCAAAATTAAAATAAGAAAGTTGAACAACACTTATCACAAATAAATTTCATCATAAAACGAATATAAAAAGTTTTGTTTTTTAGATAAGATACAAAAATCTTAAAGTCCAAAGAATAAGTCCTTACTTAGCTCAATCATAAATTTATAACTTGGTATTAACAAAATCCTTTGTATCGGTGGTTAACATCTGAGGCGATTACAATAGTTGAAAAAACATAGTTTAACAAATTTTGTTTTTTTTGGTTAATAAAAAAAATATTCCATATAGAAATACAATAGAAAATAAGAGTTTAAATTAATACAATACAGCAAAAACAGAAATTAAAAACAAGTTAGAAGTAACAAAATCTTTATGTTTGTGTGCTGAAATTTTGTGAAAAAAAGAACATTTTGAAAATTATTGCTTTTTCTTTGATTCTATTTAAAATTTCAAATGTAGTTAACCTAAGTATTAAA
Organism: Phthiracarus laevigatus; assembly: GCA_034700185.1. Taxonomy (NCBI): domain Eukaryota; kingdom Metazoa; phylum Arthropoda; class Arachnida; order Sarcoptiformes; family Phthiracaridae; genus Phthiracarus; species Phthiracarus laevigatus. The sequence continues at coordinate 10,328 of JAQIXJ010002146.1, read as the reverse complement.
ATTATTCTGCATCCTAACACATCGGACAGTCCGAGACTTTTTAAAATAAATTATAAAGCATTTTTAAAAAGAACGTAAAAATAATTATCGTATATTAAATGAAAACGGTTCAATTATGTTCGTAGAATTTATAGTTGTTTTGTATGAAAAAGTTGTCATTGACGGATTTAAATGTTCTAGTATAATTAATTTAAAAATAAAAAATAGAAGACTTTGAATAATAATCTAACAACGAAAGTGATTAATTTGAAAATGAAGAAATTTAAGACACATTCAAAGATATAAAACTTAAACAAATTGGATGTTTTATTTACATGTTGCAGTATTTATTAAATAAGTGTATCGAAACATCACCAATTAAAGAGAGAATTAATAATACAAAAAACTTATTAAAAAATTTAACAAACAAGAAAACTAATTAAAAACTCAAATGTGTATTCTGGCACTGTTATTAAAACAGAAACATAAACGCGATGGAATGATTTATACCACAAATGAAAATATTATGAGATAAAAAATTAATTTTAATAAATTTTGTTTAACATTGAAATTTGACAACCTAAGACAAAATACCTGAAAACTGTTAAAAAGTTTGTAGACTTATTCGAACTTTTCAATAACATAATATATGTCTTTAGTAAAGAAACTGAAATAATAATTTCTAAAGTTTGCTCTTTTATCTCCAATTTAATTCACTAATTAAAGATTTTCAAGTTTTAAGAAAATCTAGCACAAAATTTAATTTTAAATTGAACGAAAGAATCAGATACACGATTTGATTTTATGTAAAATCCAAGTAAATTTAATTTTAAAATGCAATTTAAAAATTATTACAACCTTTATTGTTATTTAGAATTATCTGTCGGCCAGTAATAATTGCTTTTATAATCTCTTAATTAAAACTTGGGTAACAGAAGAATTATTAGTATGTAATTTTAATCATGTTTCACTAAAGGCAAAGCATTGCTGCTCTTTCGATAATATTGTATATATCTTTTGTCAAACATAATCCGCCAAAATAACAACAATTTTCAGATTTAATATTTGTTTGCTTATAAAATCTCTGATCTCAAAATAAAAAATAACAGTTTTTATATAACCTTTTGATACATGGGAAAAAATACAAAAAAGTGCTAGAATATTAAATTTCTATGGTGAATTTTTTATGAATTTTAAGTGATGAAACTATTTTGGAGTAATTATTATGCAACCGTTTTATATTCTTAAATTTTGCAAATTAAAAAGCATTTTTATTATAGTTGGTGCTTATTTGCATTTTTTGCTGGTGTTTCAATAATTTGTAAAGCCACATACTTTAATAATAAGGTGTACAAAATATAAAAATGATCAAAAATAAGAAATTAACGTGCGTTTTCGAAGTTCAGAGAAAGTCTCAAATCAATATTTGTGTCTCTGCAAAGTTAACAAAAAATTCTCAACAAAACTTAATTAAAAAGAATTAAAAATATTTCTAAACCTCTAAAGAAAAAATCTACAGTACTTCATAACAAAGTAATGTTATTCACCGCTTCTGCCAAATTTTAATATTGATCGAAGTTACATGATTATTAAAAGTTTCATTAAATTAATGTATTACAGTTTTGAAAGTTTTTTATTACTGCCTAAAAATAATCTAAACACTCGATGATTTACAGTTTTTTAGCACACTCAGTCACCTAACGAATATCCTCATAATGTTTTCTCAGTGGCTGAACATTGTGGTATAATATGTTAACTCCTTTAGATTCATGTGTTGCTAGAAACGGATACGTAAATGATAATGCAGCTGTCGATCTTAATCGCTTTAATTCGTTTTCCACCAGTAGCACACTAGGGGTTTCAGATGGCTGATCAAACATTCCGTCAATAAACAATCCGTTTGATGTTCTAGCCCGACTCAAAGCAACGTAAACTTCAGAGCGCAACATCCGTTTAGACAATTAACGACAACGCTGTCATAACTCTGACCCTGTGATTTATAGATTGTTATTGCTTCAGCATGAACCAATGGGAATTGTGTGCGCCTAACTCGAACGTTTTGATTTTTCATTGGTGCAATTTCTCGTGAAATCTTTTCTAGAGGAGTCCAGTGATCTTCATAATTACAACGTTGCATTATACTCGTGAATTTGTTCCTTGTTGATTTACCAACGTTTTCATCAAAAAATGCTATCCAAACTCTTACTGGTTTATCAAAAATGGACTCAATTTTCTTTAAAACACCATTCGCTCCATTAACAAGACCATCTTCGACATCCACGTTAACAGTTACCATATAAATCGTATTTTCTTTTAGTATTATTGATGACGGCAATCCCAGGGTTTTAGTGCTATGAAGATTTTTAACAGTTTTCAACGCATAACTTTTCACATCTGTCGACACATCACCCACGGCTATATCTTCTGCATTGCTAAGGTGTTCGATGTTTTCATTCCTTAACATTGCTAATCGGTTATATGCGTCAACCTCTTCATTAGTTTTAAATAAACGAATAGTTTCGAACGGTGGCTCTGTTTGCAAGTTATTTAGTTGCCTTGCGTTAAACAATTCAATATCATTCGTAGTGCACATTCCAATAGCCAAATTATTGAGAGCGTTCGCAAACAGTAGATCATTTTTCTGACGCATTATTTCCGTTAATTCAAATGCTTTAAATGGATCCCATAGAGTGTTTTCAAACAAAGAATCGTATTTGCTACTGCTAGACTGGAAAATAAATTTGTCCTGAACTGGTCTTAGTTGATGAAAATCTCCGAAACAAATAATAGATTTTCCACCAAAACGTTCAGTCGAATGAAAAATTTCCTTTAAACGACTATCGATTAGTTTCAACATCGTTATGCTTACCATGGATATTTCATCAATTATAACAACTTTCAAATCTTCAAGTTTACAATGGAGTGTGTTTCGTATGTCGGCGCTTAAACTTTTAATATCAGTTTTACACTGGTTCACTGGAAGTGAAAACGTTGAATGCAAGGTCATTCCACCGATATTAAATGCGGCTTTTCCGGTGGGTGCACACAGCAAAACTTTTATTGAATCTGGTTTGACACCTGGTTGATTGTTGAATACTCGCAACAGTGATTGATTGATAGCTGTTATCAACATAGACTTTCCTACACCTGCACCACCAAATATTACATTTAAAATTTGCTCATTTGATGTTTTGCAACGCAACAATAATTCCATACAGTACATCCGTTGCTTCAAATTGAGCGATCGCATTAGTTCGTTATAATTTTCATCGGTGATGCATTTAGGAGTTAGAAATCTGTCAACTGTTGTTTTCGGCAAAGAATTACTTATGTCTTCACTAAGGCTATAAGTTGCGTTATTTTCAATATTGTAAACACTAAACTCGTTTTCATATTGTTGTAAATCTTCTTTTTCAATAGAAGTTTCTATTTCTTTATATTCATCCTCAAAATTTTCTACATAGGATCTGGTGTAAACATACTTTGCAGCGTTAGTTTTTATAATTTCAATATTAGTGAAGTAAATTTGCTTAATGTCGACATTCATTAAATCTTCACTTTCATTAAACCAAGGCAAAAACAACATACATTGCTCTCGATAAAAATTTTGTTCGTCGGCTTTGATGTTATATCGTCGATACCTAACAATTTTTGGTTTTCGCCGTTTCTCTAAATACCCACGACTATTTTTCATGGAATAAATTTCTCCAGATTCGACTTTATTTTCTTCCATGTCCTCATTGATATTGTTTGATGATAACTCATTGGGTGTTCTGTTTTTAAGTCTGTTGTACTCTGCTAAATAGTCAGCTAAACATATATGAGCTAGGTTTTCGGGTCTGTGAGAGTAAAATTCTATCGAGTTGGTTTGATAAATATCCGTTGAGTCTTTATCGAGACTTTTAAGCTGATTTTCTGACTTTACCAATGTGTACCGTTCACGTTGTTCTCCGGTATTTATAAAAACATGTGCGCGGCTGCAACGAGACATATCCATAGACAGAAGCTGGTATACTGCTTCTTGAGCGCTTACTTCAGTTGCGTTTAAATAACGGTCACCTACTATTTTCAAACGATCGCGAACACTCAAATTTCCAGCTTTTACTTCTTCGACTGCGTCTTTGAGTAATTTAGACATACCTCTTTCAGCTTTATTTAAATAATTTAGTATGTATTGGACGCAGCTGTATGGGTCTAATATGAACTGTATGTCCATGTTCGCTCGATGTATTTTGAGGATACTGCTGTTATAGTTGTTTATTTTTGTGTCAGCTAAGCTTCTTTTGACAAAAACCTTTGGGTGTTTTAACTGAGATCTTAAAGTAAAAATGTAATCTTTCGGCGTGATGCCATTATAATTTAAAAATGATGGAAAATCTTCAAAACATTGGCTGTTCTTTAAACTATTCTTAAGCTTGTTGAACGCATTGTTATAAGTGTCATTGTTGTCGTTAGATTCCAACGGTTCAAGGATCATAGTGTGTGGAATTGGTAATTGCGGAAAATCAAACCGACACACTGTTTGATTACCCTTAAATTTTTTGCAAGAAAATGAATGACGGTGCGTTTGTAGTGCTATTAATGATTGTAATTCATTGTCCAAGTTCGAACTTTCTACAGTGATGTATTTGTTTATAAAATCGATGCATTCTTGATTACTTTCTACTTGATTAAGTTCAATCCATTTTGTTTCCGCAGCTAAAAACGTGACAAATAGTGTAGGCAATCCTAATTGGCGAATCATTGCTAAGACTTCACGTTTACATTCTTGCCAATACACTAGAGATGATCGGTCGACTTTAAGAAACTTATATCCGTCATCAAATTTACAGAGGCCTTCCAGAAATTCGTTTTTCAAAAGCTGACCGGCAGTAACTGATTGATTTCTACGTGTTTTTCGTAAATGTAGATATATCTGTTCTGTTAGCATTTTAATTTGGCGTTTCTTGTACATAAATAAGATTTTATCTGTCTTACAACTGCGTCTATCTTTATGACGGAGTTCCCAATTACATTTATCGACATATGATGAGTGGGAATATTTTCTTTCGTATCCTCCGTAAATGGATGGGAAAGATAGTTCCTCGACATACGTGTCTTTAAATAGCGACAGTGGATGATTACCTTCGCCATGTGCAAACGCTATGGCCGAGCTGTTATCATGCCATAATGTTGAGTTTGAAATCACATTATCTGATTCATCCATTTTGTCCAATTTCATTTAATATATTTCATCTACAGCTGTGTCAATTAATTGTTTATCTTCTTCACAAATAATATAATTTTCGTTTTCATTATTGTGATTTGAAATCCAATCATCAGTTATATTTATATTTTTAGCAATCAATAGCGGAAATGTAATGAGAGATTTAACAGCATTGAATATTTTTGCTGGACGGACTGATTCGAATTTATAGTGCGATTTATAAATCGTTTTTTTTTGAGCTTGATTTGAACTGTATTAGTGTTGTTAAAAGATCGCGGTAGTAAACTCACAGATGAATCAACGGATACAGGTACGTTGACAACACTGCCTTGTAGCCCATACTGTTTGTCAATGCCAAGAGGCCTTATTTGCATGAATGGAATGCGTGGCGATATCATACTTTCTTCAAGTGATGTAAGGTTTTGTAGTTCAATAGGTATTTGATTAAACTGGAAACCATTTTTAGAACAAAGTTTTGGTAACCTACCCTGAACTACATCCCGATAGCACGATTGACATAACTTGACGACTGATGACATTGTTGTACAAACACTAATCAAAAACTCTTGAATTAATCCTTTCTTATTTAGTTTGCTCGAATTTGTCTTTGTTATTGAAGAGGCAAACCAAAGACCGTTGCAGCTGTCACAAATAACTGTGAGTCCATTTTTAATATTGGCTTCGTATTGTTTGCGAAGTTCATCGAAACCAATATTGCCATATATAGTAAGCCTTGAAAACCTATGCGCACTGGTATCTCTTTCCTGTTCCTCGCGTCTCCTATCCGGGTCTTGGCGTGCTGTTATATGCGCGATTGTGTCTCTTTCTTATTGTTCTCGTTTCCTATTCAAGTTTTGACGTGCTGTTACATGCGCTATAGTATCTCTTTCCTGTTCTTCGCGCCTCCTATCCGGATCTTGTAGGGCTGAAACATGCGCGATCGTACTTCGTTCCTATTCTTCGCGCCTCCTATCCTGGTCTTGACGTGCTGTTATCTGCGCGATCGTATCTTTTTCTTGCTCTTCTCGCCTCCTATCAGGGTTTTGGATTAACAGCTGATGTCATTTGAAAACCGGCATATGCCACTTGGATAAACAGTAGATATCATTTGGAAAACCGGCATAACCCACTTGGATAAACAGCTGATGTCATTTGTAAAACCGGTATATGCCACTTTATATAAACATTAGATATTATTTGATATTCAGTCATAATACAATTTATGACAGGTTCCAGACGATATTATAGCCCAAACCGGCATATGCCCATTGGATAAACAGCTTATGTCATTTGTAAAACCGGTATATGCCACTTTATATAAACATTAGATATTATTTGATAATCAGGCATAATACAATTTATGACGGGTTCCAGACGATATTATAGCCCAAACCGGCATATACCCATTGGAAAACAGTAGATATCATTTGAAAAACCGGCATATGCCACTTGGATAAACAGTAGTTATCATTTGATAATCAGGCATAATACACGTTATAGCGGGTTCCAGGCGATATTTTAGCCCAAACCGGCATATTCCACTTGGATAAACAGTAGATATCATTTGAAAAACCGGCATAAGCCACTTGGATAAACAGCTGATGCCATTTGAAAACCGGCATATGCCACTTGGATAAACACTTGATATCATTTGGAAAACCGGCATATGCCACTTTGATAAACAGTGTATGTCATTTGTAAAACCGGCATATGCCACTTGGATAAACAGTAGATGTCATTTGAAAAACCCGCATAAACCACTTGGATAAACAGCTGATGTCATTTGAAAACCGGCATATGCCACTTGGATAAACAGTAGATATCATTTGATAATCAGGCATAATACACGTTATAACGGGTTCCAGACGATATTACAGCCCAAACCGGCATATGCCACTTGAATAAAAAGTAGATATCATTTGATAATCAGGCATAATACACTTTATAACGACATATGCCGCCCAAATAATAACTTAGTTTTTGTCTTTATTGCCTTATTTAGTAAATTTTGGCCACTTTTTTGTTATTTTGAGTTTGATTTTTGCTATTTTACAAACGAAAAACGGCATATGCCGCTCTTTTTTAACATAATTTTTTGCTGTTTTAATCAGATTCTTGCTTATTTTAAAACAATTTCGGCAGTTTTTGACTACTTAGAGCATACGTCTTGTATTTTTGATCCTATATGACCTTAAAATCTTTTAATTAGAGTAAAGATCAAAATCCCTTAATTCGCATAAAAAATAGGCGAAATCCTTTTATTAGAATGAGAAATTGGTAAAATCCCTTAATTAGAGTAAAGAAAAAGATCCCTTAATTAAATTAAGGGTGTGCACAGACGGACAGACAGACGGACAGACGGACGGACAGACGGACGGACGGACAGACAGACATAGTCAAATCCATATATCTTACAATTTTGCAGTCATATAAAAAAGAACTTATGAATTAAAAATATGCACTTTTTAAAATAATCTCGAAGTCATTGGTATTGAGTTGTCTAATATACATGATAACACAAACGAAGTTATTAAACAAAATTATTCACAGAAATTTTACAAAACTGCAATACATTGGCTATTATCACAAACCGTTCTGGAAAATTTTTTAAAAAACAATTTACATTTGCAAAGTTATTAATATGTTTTTAATTTTTTTAATAACAAGTATAATTAATTGATTCTATACTACTAAAAAAACATTCATAAATTTTAAATAGATGTATAATGATTATATGCCGTTTTAAAATGTTCCGTCTTCGGGCCAATGGAGTTTCGTTTTTTTTGAAATACTGTTTTAATATCATTCTAACGTATGCGTGTAATTTAACATATAGCGAACGAACAGAATTCCATAGCCTTTCAACGTCAGGCGTAAATTTATCTGATTCCCAATTGAAAAGCCAGATATCGGACATTGATTGGAAATTATTGTAAAAAACCAAAAAATTATTTGCTATTGAACTTTTATTAACATATTTACTGTGTCCGACATTTAATTTTGCGCCAGTGTTTCCGAGAGTAAAAAATTTTTAATACATTTTGCGGATCGGTTTTCCCGATGCGTTCTTCCATTTAACCCAAACGCTCTTTAATTCGTCTCAATCGGTAGAATCAAGCAAATCTATTGTTGATTCAAGTCGATTACAAATTTTATATTGAGACGCCAGAGAGCGTAATAATAGTAGTTTTGCCCGCCTTTTCTGTCATATATAAGTAACGCTCGCTTTGTTTGAATAATCATTCGTTTCGTTTGTTTTAAATACAACCTTTCGTTCGCATAACGAACGCTTTTGTACTATTTATTCGTTTCCCGCTATTAATAAAACGTTTTTGTTTCGATTACGACTATTCGTGTCTCAATATAATCAAAGATTTAAAGCGGTTGTTACAAACAAAACATAGTATAATAGTTAATTTAGTAATTAATGAAATATAAATTAGAAGAACAATACATATATTTTGTGTTAATCAGTATAAGTTATAAATTTAAAAAAACCAAAAAAACGAAAAAAAAATTAAAACTCAAATACAAAAAAATTAAATTAAATGTGTAATATTCGTACAATAATTTAATATAGAATGGAAAAACAAATAAATCCACATTATATAAAGAGGATAAAAAGCGATTCAATTAATGTACGAGTGATAAAATATAAACATTTATAGAAAAAAAATCTCTATACATCGAAACAACATTCTTGTTAAACAAAATTAATTAGTATACTCTTTTTCAATTGATTAACTTTCGCCACATTTAAATCGATCACCACTTTTGGTTCACCGATCGATTCGTCCATCACTTCTGTCTTCACGCGCTTCTTCGCCGTTCGACCAACTTTGTTAGCCTTCTTCCTGCGACCAAACGCCGGATATGCAAAAAATGTAATTATACATAATGATTGTATTACTTTTACTTAAACCATAATTGTAATATGTTTTTAACGCAATCAATATTGAAATAACAATTTTTTTAACAAATTTAATTCAAAATTACTTAATGTTAGACTTGTCAGTCAGAATGCATACGACGTGAGTGTAATTTTCAAGCTTTCGATGACTTAAAAAGCAAATCACAATCTTTATGATCGCATTTAAATGGTGTGTAACTCAAATGAAGTCTTTTGTGTCGATTTAAGTTTGTTTTTCTTTTAAACTTTTTATTACAACCGTTATGATCGCACTTAAACGGTTTATGTTCGTAATGTGTTATTGAATGTGCTTTTAATTGATTTATTTGGCAAAATGTTTTGCCACAATCATTAAATTCACATTTGTATGGTTTGATATTAGTGTGAGTTATCAAATGTAATTTATAAGTTGCAATATACCGGTATCTAAATCGTTTGGTACACAAATCACATTTATATTTATTTATACCAAAATGAAGCAATTTATGGCTTTTTAATTCATTATTACTTTTAAATAGTTTATAGCATTTCGGCCAAACGCATACAAACATTTTTTCGTTGTTATGTATGCTGCGTTCATGTGATTTTAATACACAATAATGACTAAAGCGTTTCACGCAAACATTACATTTAAACTTTTTAACGCCAATGTGAATCGATTGATGACACTTTAAACTTTCACTATATTTAAATTTTTTTCCACACTGTGGCCAAACACATTTGAATGTTTTTATGTCATAATGAGTTAATTGGTGTTGTTTTAAGTGACCCAAACTGTTAAATGTATGTCCACATTGAGGCCAAACACATGCAAACATTTTTTCGTTATTATGTATGGGTTTATGCGATCTTAACTCATAATAATTATGAAATAGTTTCTCGCAAACATTACATTTAAACTTTTTAATCCCAGTGTGAATCGATTGATGCCACTTTAAACTATAATTAAATTTAAATTTCTTTCCACACTGTGGCCAAACACATTTAAATCTTTTTATGTCACAATGAGTTAATTGGTGGCGTTTTAAGTGATCCAAACTCTTAGACATATGTCCACATTGAGGCCAAACACATTTGAATGTTTTTAAATCACAATGAATTAATTGGTGACGTTTTAAGTGACCAAAATGATTAGATGTATATCCACATTGAGGCAAAACACATTTATATTTGTTTGAATCAATATTTGAGTTATATTTACTGTTTTTATTATTGTTTTTGAAACGTTTTCCA
>JAQIXJ010002145.1:0-16918 GCA_034700185.1 Phthiracarus laevigatus | reverse complement strand
GAAACAGTTCAGCCCTCAGTTATCCTAAACGCAGCAACATATTTTATTAACACACCATTATACATTGAAGAAAACGTCTGTCTGTCTGTCTGTCTGTCTGTCTGTCTGTCTGTCTGTCTGTCTGTCTGTCTGTCTGTCAAACGGAGAGAGCGAGCGACCATATACTAACTGATATTAACTTTACAAAGTGAGATATTATGACAGTATTTTTTATTTTATAACGTTAATAAATTTTGTATGTTCACAAAATGACGAGCTACCAATACTTTGGTGAAAGTACATAACACCCAATGAATGACTTGTAAAGTCATATTTAAATTATTAATGTTTTAACATTTAACATTAAAGTTATAACAATTTCAAATGAAACAATAATTTTCGAATTATTTAATATAATAATTGGGATTTTTGTCGTAAAATGATTATCGGCGCAACTTACAAGACTTGTTTTGAACATTTGAACAGATAGGCAAGTTAAAAAGTTGATATGTACAATAATTTTGCTATTCTTAGGATTTGAAGTGTATAAAATTCTGAAACGAATGCAGCTATTATTTTAAATCAAACGATAATACAAATCCTGAATAAAGAAAGTACAATTCAATGGAAATTAAAAGTCCTAAATCATTATGTAAATCTACTGTTAAATAACTAATAACCTCAATTGATTCCTTCTTTTACAGCGATATTTATAATTGCAACAAACTTTGCCATACAATGGATATTAATTATAAACTAAATTTTATAAGTTCTTGTTATAACGTGTCTTAATGCAAGTAGTGAATTATAATAAGCTCCATAACTCCGATTACAGATGTTTTATTTGCGTGAGTGTAACTCAAATCACTAATAGTTCTATGGCTTAAAAGACGGAACATTTTACAAGTACAAAATTGTTCCTGGAGGAAATGAAACGTGATTTAGTATACAAAATCTGCAAAGAGAAAATATTCTTATTATTGTAATAATTAGCTTAGGGTTATGTAAAATCTCTTAATTAATATAAAGAAAACATTTCCGAAATTAACATAAAAATTGAACAATTAACGATGGACAGACAGACAAATATTTCTTGCTTATTGAGTTTTAGTTAGTATATAGTCGCTGATACTATCATAATATCGGTCTTTGTAAAGCAATTTATAGTTATTTTACGGACTATCGCTAACTTTTTTCTCTCTCATCCGTTATTTTTATTAAACGTTAATTATTTGTTTTTAATTTGAAAAAATTAAGTTTATAAATTTGGTTTTTTCTTACGATTTTGATCATAATTGTCATATTATTTACTATTTAAACATAATGCAACGATCGGTTTTTGATTGATTTATACTAGATTTTTGCAATATTATTATATTTTACTTGAAAACGGAATAATGATTATGTTTACAATTATTAAACCAATGTTACTAGAATTAGACCAATTTTTGTACGATTTTAACAATTTTTGTCCAATTAAATACTTTAATGAATCAAAAAACAAAATCAAAAGTTAAGAATTTTAGCTGAATGACTTTCTTTTTACCTTCAATACCTGTTAGGTTACTATAAACAAGGAGGGCCCTACTCAAAAATTTGGCTGTTTTAACATAGATCATATTAATGTTCACCACATATAGACGATTTATTGAATGATTTTGAATGTTCATACACAATAAAATCTGTTATTTTTAATCAGAAGGAACAACAGTTTAGAAAACTGATCCGCTTTGACAGAATTTATACGTTATTCTGACTAAATACTGACAAAAACAGAAGCAAAAACTATATTTAGACATTGCTTTAATTTCTACGTTATTATTTGTTTTTTTTTTGGATTTTATTTATTATAGAAAATGACTTATTTAATATAAGGATTCGGTTTAGTAAATTTTAAAGTAAATAAATATGCATCTGTTGAAAACAATTGTTTATGTGAAAAACCGCATATAAAATAACTTTATAACATAGCATTACTGTTAAGATTCATTGTTGCTTGAGTTTATGTTGAATTAATTAGTTCTAAAAGCTAAAATTATTAAAAAAATGTATGAAAAAGCTCGTTACAAATTAATAATTAGTTCAAATAAACTTATATTAATTTGTTTATATTTTTAAAATTCAAACTTAATTAATAAGTGATATCATATATCTAACAAACTACTTTATAAGGTTTTATTAAATTTATGAAATAATTTAATTTCTCTGCCTAACTAATTCATTCAACGAATAAATATAAACATTTTAGTAACTTGAAATAAACTAAACATTATTTAAAAGTTCATAACACAAAAAATAGTTTCACAAACATTGTTTTTGTGATTCTATATTGTCTAATAATTTAAACAATAAAAGGATAATTACCGCAAATTTTTCTGTTGCTTTCATTTTTTATCTATTTAAAGCACTTTCTAAATAATACTCTATTAGAACAATAATGAAAGCAAGAAATACTATAACTTATTTGAGTATGGCAGGTAAATAAACAAATCAATGTGTTTTAAAGAATAGTTTTAACAAAGAATTTCGTTAAAATTAGGACAATTCAACATTGAATAACATTTCAACTTTCAAAACATGCATCCGTGAAAGATTATTACTCTGCACGACTCGTTTCAAATACATAAATTATTATAAATTTTGCATAATTAATGTTCTGTCTTGTGTTATATTTAAATATATTTATTAATAAGACAAATATAATAAATTATAATTTTTGTAAGTTCTTTTATCGAAATTATTTCTAAAATAGTCAATAATAAAAACAAGTCAATTATATTTTACAAAATTAAAATTCATACTGAAAATAAAATTTAATAAATGGAAATAACATTTCTTCCAATTAATTAAAATTAAAGAGTATGGGTAATATATAATAAAATTATAACATTTTACTTACAGTTTTTTAAAAAAATAAACATTTTATTGAACCAAGAAAAAAATTATATTGACTTATTACATGTAGAAACAACAAGATACCCCAATAAAGGTTACTAAATCGGCAATGATATTCATATGATTTTAAGAGATCATGTAAAGGAATAGTAGATAATCCAAATAAAAAAAGTTTTGAAAATCGGTCAAACAGTATTTGAGTAATTAACAATTAAACTTTTAAATTTTTAGTATTTTGTTTACAAAGCGTTTCTATTTAAACTTCTTTATTTGATGAGATCGACCTCAAAATGTTTTCAAGACAACTTTCAAACACCATTAGACATTATCTCTTCATGATTTAGAGGAAATGTAAGCTCAAGTTCAAAAATCGCATTAAAAAGCATTGCCATCCAATAAATCTCTTAGAATTACCGATTATTTAATATTTTCTTAATTTTTAAGCTATTTTTTTATTAGAGTTATAATAGGAAAATTGTTGTTATAAAAAGTTATCAGCTCGCAAAGTGTAGTTTGAGTTATGTTATACATTAAATCCACTGCCTTGTTAATGTTTAGTTTCACAAAGATATCGTTCTTAAACTAATCTGACAATATACTTAGAATAAAACTGCTCGCAGCAATAATCATTTATTCAGCATAAGTAAATGATGATTTGTTTGATATCTTGCCATTAATTTATGTCGCATTGCACAATGCTATAATCTTAGATTTGTGAACTTTCATTTAGATATTGTTCTTTGACCTATATAGTTTAGTTTGACAATATCTATAAATTTTTTGCAAATCAAGCTAAAACTTGTAGAGTAGAATTAAATATAATACTCACACTTTAAAACTGTTCATAGGTCAGATTCGTTATAAATTATTAAATACACATTTTTATTAGGAGAATAATTTTTTAGGAACTTAAAGGAATTCAAATTATCAATACCGTTTTTGAACATATGAAGATAAAGTAATCATTTGTATTGGTTGATAAGATTAAGTGCTATAATAAAAGAACTATAAGCGTTTATTGATAGACTTTTTAAAAATAACTTAACGTTAAATATTTTTTAAAAACAGACAAATGCAAATTATAACAATAAATAGTAATTGGACTAATTCAAACAAATACTTTGTGAATCCGAAAGTTTTAATAAAAAATTTTTAGTAATACATTGTTTTAAACCAATTCAATATTTTACTTAAATTATTGAATTTTTATGTTTTAAAAATGGAAAAAATCTAAAGATGAAGTTAAAGCCATTACAACTTTAATTTTTATTACTAATTTTATGTAGTGATTAAATGATTAGATTATTACTCTATAAATCAATTTGCAACTTTTAAGAAGTTTAGGATATTCAAACGTAAACGAAATTATCTAAAATGTGATTTTTTTATCCGATTTATTAATTTAATAAAGAATTAAATAAGTTTCAAAAAAAGGGAAAAATATTACACTAAAGACACAAAAGCCTTTAAATAAAAAATTTGAATAAATAAGTTTTCAAATCTTAAGTTTTTTAAAAAATTTTAAGAACTGTTATATTAAATTAATTATAATATAATTTTAAACAACTTTATTAATATATAATTTTAGTGGTTTAAACACAATATTTTATTATCTAACCTGAATTTTTAGATATTTGTATTTTGTTTATTACTTTGTGTAGAGATTATAATAAAGATGTTTTATTCCTTTAATTAATATTGGAAATTATTAAAAATATTTTTTTTGGAACATAGAGATTTCTAATTTGAAAATAGTAGAAAATTGAAGAAAAATACATACACTTAAAAACTTTTTATAAATTTGACTATAATAATCAAAATTCAAAATGTTTTAAAATAAAGCTAATAACTCGATTATAGTAACCAAAAATTATTTTATCGTCGTTTAATAAAAAGAATCAATCGCTTAAAAAGAATAAATCATAAACACTTTAGAGAATTTAACAAAAAACATTACATACCAGTACAACAAATTCATGACTAATTCAAAACAAATCTTTTATGAATCTCAAAGTAATTAACAAAATATTTTTAGATTAACAATGTTTTAAATCATTTAATTATTTTACTTAAAATATTGCGTTTCAATGTTTTAAAAATGAACAAAATCAAAAGTAAAAGTTAAAGCCATTATAATTTATATTTTTATTACTATTTTTATGTAGTGATTAATTGATTAGAAAGATTCAAATACATGAAACTAATGTTTCTTAACTTTATAATCTTAATTTTGCTTTCTTCTACTTTTGCATTTTAGATTTATATTCATATAGATTGCATCATACTTTATCTTTTGGTTTTATTTTAAATTAAATTTGTATTTTACAAGCATTCGAAATTTTAATTTTTCTCGTATTTTCATTTATATTTTTGTTAATATGTGAAATTTAATAGTTTTGAACTTTCAAATTTTTATTTTACTTTAAATTTTAGCTCACTTTGTAAAAGTCGAGCTATTGGATATGTTATATCTGTGTGTGTGTGACTGGCTGTCTTTGTGTAGACATTTTTCATATTTTTCATTTTTTTACATTTTAATCAATTTTTTGTATATTTACAATTCTTACAATGTTATTTTGATTTTTTACTTATATTTAAATTAACAGCAATGTCATTTAAGTTTGCTTATGTAAGAATAAACAACAATAAAATAGAAGTAAATTTTTGCCAAGAGTTTTTAATACATTCATTTTTATATTGTTGAAAAAGTACTTGAGAGTGTGTTATCTAAAGTTTTGCTCATTCGGGATTCAGACTTCAGAGAGTGAACAACAACAATTGTAATGTGAGTCATAGTTTTATTATTATAAAGACGAATGCATGACGAATGGAACGAGTCGGAGAAGGAAAAGGATCGTAATACCAAAAAAATAAAAGATAGGACAACGAATAGCGAAAGACAGAGAAAAAAAGGTTCGTGAATTTATGATAGATAAACGAAGGGGTAAAAATTGGCGAAGGGGTAAAAACGAGATGAACACAATAAACACTTTTAATTTTTTGTCATACATGTGGTAGGGACATTATTTCAAACAAAAGTCCTATTCTTTGATACATTATTTGAAATATATTCGAACGAAATCCACTGCAATTTCAGGGATTGTCTTTTTTAGAAGAACGTTTGGTATCTCCGCGTTGTCCATTTATGCAAATTCGATCATTCGGTTGCGATAAACCGTATGGTTCATAAGGAAATGTCGATAACGTTCCCAATAAAGTAGATACTTCTATGCGTGTTCTTCCACGTGCTTTTATACAAAACTTACTCCTTTAAAACAATTTAAAACGTATGCTGCAGCATAAGTCGCATTTTATGTTTGAAACAGTTCAGCCCTCAGTTATCCTAAACGCAGCAACATATTTTATTAACACACCATTATACATTGAAGAAAACGTTATGAGATGCAAGAACTTGCATACGTTCCATGAGAGGCAAGAAATCTCCTATCTATTGAGATTAATCAAATTGAGATATATTATCGAAATTTCTTGGAAATCTGAAGGATTGGTAACACTAAATAAATCAATTAATGTCATTGTAATTTAATTAATAAGTGATTGATTTTAAGTTTTTCAGATGCAAAATATCTGAATATTTTAAACAATTTTATAATTTTTCCTATATTTGTCTTTATATACTAAAGCAAAATACACGCTATTTTGTTAAACTTAGAAGGGATATTTTTAATTTCTTAGTTCTAATAAATTTGACATTTCAAAGAGAATTGAAATTTAAATAAATATAAACGTTTCTCTTTTAAAACTCACAGGCTAATCAAATACTGGTTCTATTTTGATACTAATCTTGAGTTATTCTCGCTAATATTGATAATTAAAGCTTATTATGAACATTTTTTCAAAACACTTAAAATTAAAAAAATTAGTTGTTTTTTCAAAATTATAATCCTTTATTTTCAAGACTTTTTAAGACGAAAAACGAACATTCGTTCTAAAATCTTTTTGCTCTTCTTCCTCTAATCATCGTGTGTTAAAAAAATAAATCTTCTGCACAACTTAGCTTTATGAAACGGCTGAAAATAAAAAATTTTTTGGCACGGTGTGTAGGGTTGCAACACCATTATTTCAATACAACAAAAGTATAACCAGTATAAGTTAGTCATGATATAGTGACATAAAATTTAAATTTATAAGAAAATTTAAATTACATTCTCGAAATACTAAATTGGATTAATATTAAGTTGATTAGATAATAATTTGAACAACTTTTACAAATGTTTTATTTAAAAAAATAACACGAATTTATTTTTTTTAAAAGTAACTGATTTCTAGGAATTAAAATTTTAAATTTTTTCTAATTTGAAATAAAGTATTTATTATTTGACAATTCATTACACACAAAATATCTACACTAATTCTTACAATTACAACGATATAATGCTTTTTTATATGCAATTATTTTTTATATGAGTAGTTTATAAGTTAATTGATCTGACTAATTTATTTATGGCTCAGCTTGTAAGTCATCTATAAGAGTAGACAAGTTTTCTTAAGAATTTTTTTTAAAGAGTTTAATTCAAAATTCCATTATCTGTCCTTATCTTGTCCTAGCCTTAAGGCTGATAGAATATCGTAAAACAGATTTGATCAAAATTAATGTTTTGACACGGCTAATATTAGGCTTACAATTTTTATTCGTATCAAATTAATAGAAATTTTATGTTTAATTAGACTTGAGATTTAGAATTAGTTAGTGACTTTTCTTTAATGCTGAATAAAATATTTATTAAATGAGAACAAATAAAGAAAACAATTAGAAGAATATAAAATGGATACAATATAAATTATGTTTGGTTTATGAATCTTAAGAGATCGTTTCCAGTCTTTGCAAGCCCTTGCCTTTGCATCTTATTTGGTCTTTTATTTTGATATGGGGCTAAGAACACACCGCTCACATCGTCAATCAATTTCAATACTGTTACTCTTATAATGACTTATCATTTATTAACTCGTAAAACTTAATCATAAGTACACTGTTTATAACGCAATGTAAACGTTTTGTAATTAACGCTTTGCTTTTTTGTTATCAATATTCTATATGAAATATTAACTTAATAATCTGATTTTGTAGAATAAAGTTGTGTTTAAAACTGAATGCTTACATGCGTTGTTTTCTAACGCGTTTAAACAATAGTGATTAAAAGTCCCACTTTCTACGTTCCACGTTAAGTCATTCACCCAATCTCTTAATCATTTGTCAACGAGACCATCAACGAAGACCTCATTCTTCAGGAACTCTCAACAACAATATTATATAAGCATCACTGGTATCAACGATAGCAACGTATTAGTGTGATAGCATCATTAGACGACAAGTACACGCCGTACTCGAGTATTACAATCTCATCAAAATCTACACCTTTGTCGGTAATACCTCTCACGCTGTCATCACGATCCACATTCACTTCAAAGGAAATACACATCATATCAAAGATCGAAACGAACAGCTGATATCAATTTACTTAATTTAATCCAGCAATGGTCTTATTGACATAAACATGTTGAATAAAATTCAAATAAATCTTCAAAAGCTTAAACCTTGATAAATTTAAATTTTCCCTTGTATTTTTGCAATAATAACAAGTTTAACAAGAAGATTCTTAATAAAAATAGTTCAATTTGAAATTCCAAGATAACAAAAAGATTTATTACAATTTATTTAAAATTAAAAAAATTTAAAATCATCTGAATTAACCGATATTTGGGTTTTATTGTATTAACTTTTTAAAAACGATTTCAATCAATTTCTTAAATTGATAAAATGTGCTAATATGTTCCACAATAATTATATTGGATTGAAATTAAAACTAATACAGGTATAATTAACCCTTTGGGACAATTTATTAAAATTAAGTTATTTTCTCAAGCTAATTCTGATTTAATTATATGCCTTCAGCCAAGAAAGTGCTTGCAAACCACAGCCAAAGACGGGGGTCTGTGTACACCGTAATCGTATCTGAGAATTTAGTTGACTTTGAGTCGTATTATATCGTAACTAACCATTCACTAATAATTCTTTTTCTCGGAATACTTTTCACTTATTAATAATTTATTTTATTGTGTCCTGAGGATTCAAACGCCTTCTTAAACCGTTTTCAATTAATTTAAATAAATTAAAACAGTGAAAGAAAAATGAATATTTTATTAATATTTTAGTTACATTCGCGATAAATTCTCAAATTCACTTATATAACATTACTGAAACATAGTTATTAAGTTACTTTAAATGCTTTAAACATTATGCTTATTATATTAGTCAAAATATCTAAATACACACTATTAATAAATAATTGAAGCAAAAGTCAGTTAAAATTAAAATCGAACTTAAAATGTATTTTAACTAATTTGAAAGCATCAAACTAAATTTAAATGCAATTTTATGATATATAAAATAAAATATAAATGAGTTATTTACGAACTCAAAAATTAATTGAATTTTAAAAACACTCAATGATTTAATTGTACAGCATCACTGGGTAGTCCAAAACATTTAAGATGTAATTTTGAAACATTACAAAAACGCAATTAAAACATAAATTAACAGTTTAATAAAAAGATGTTTGCATAGAAATAGTGTTGTTCGCTTTTTGCAAGTAAAAGTAAAAGTGAAAAAAGATTTGAATTTTACTTTTGCTCAAAACTAAAGTAAAATACAAATTTAATTAAAACAAGCTCGAAAAGGTCATAATATCTGACTTTGCAAAGTAAGTTTCATTTAGTAAATGGTCGCTCGCTCACTCCGTTCGCTCGCTAATCATTTAAATATTTCGTGTTCTATATTATACCAGCTCCGTTAGAGGCAGATGCCACTTAAGTTTTGAATTATTTTTAGTTATTTTAACATGAATTTAGACATTAATAAGAGTGCGAACAGACAGACAGATGGAAGGACGGACGGAAGGACATACTTAAATCCATATATCTGTCAATTTCAGATAAAAAATTGATGAAGAGAACGTTAAATACAAGCTTAAGTACAAGAATGAACATTAAGATGGGCTCACTTTGATTCTTAATAAACACATCAATTTATAATACAATTAATTTAGAATAATGTTAAATAAACAAATTTTTCAACTATTTTGACCAAAACTTTGATTTCGATCGACACTGCTAGTCAATTTCGTGTGATTTGAATGCATTTTTGTCGATAACAGGTCGATGCATTCGTTTGATCATCGGTTTCGGTTTTGACGCAATGATCACCTCTTTACAGGTTTGAGCGCTAATGATTGATACGATATCATAGAGAGTTCTTTTTACAATAAATGCAATCATGTCGTCGTTTGAATATATGACAGATATTGAATTAGTGACAATGGTTTTTCTTTTTCCAGCAAAAACGTTAGTTCTAGGGTTAACTCGAAGACTATTCATTATGATTAATTGGTAAATTGTGTTATCGATTTAATTCGGTTATCAGTTTAATTATGATTTGTATAGTAGTGAATGCGTGCGCATTTTAAATTAATTTAATTGTTAAGAAATTCGCGTGCATTAATTTTTAATTATTGATTTAAATTACTATTATAGTCTTATAAAATTCTATAAATTAAAACAAATTGATAGAAAATTTTTAATATTCTAAATTTTCAAAAATTACCCGAAAAATCGAATTTCAAAAATTCCGGTTTTATTAAAATTATTGATTTAAATTATTATTATGGTCTTATAAAATTCTATAAATTAAAACGAACTGATAAATTATTTTAAATATTCTAGATTTTCAAAAACTACCCGAAATATCGTAAATCAAAAATTCCGGTTTTACTAAAATTATTGAATTAAATTATTATTATAGTCTTATAAAATTCTATAAATTAAAACGAATTGATAGATTAATTAAATATTCTAAATTTTCAAAAATTATCCGAAATATCGAATTTATATAACAGATTTTACTAAACTTATAGCAATATAATTCTAAACAATTCATTCTTATATAACATACTTTACCAAATTAACAGCAAATTAA
The DNA here is from genome assembly GCA_034700185.1 of Phthiracarus laevigatus. Lineage (NCBI taxonomy): Eukaryota > Metazoa > Arthropoda > Arachnida > Sarcoptiformes > Phthiracaridae > Phthiracarus > Phthiracarus laevigatus. The sequence continues at coordinate 6,051 of JAQIXJ010002145.1, read as the reverse complement.
TTCTAATTAATTCAGGCTAATAACATACTTTACGAAAATTCTAGCAATGTAATTACAATGCTATAATAACGTAACATGAACACAATTTTTCAATTGTAATAAACACTAACAGATTATAAAAGAAATTTTATTAAAATAATTATCTAAATAGGATAAGAGCTACTAAACTAAATACATATACTGTAGCCGATGATATCAGTCGACTCTCGTTCCTCTTCGCGTCGCAACTTGAATCCAATTTTAAAGGCTATTTTCTTATCGATATACTTTTCGAACCCAGAGTTGAATTTCGATGTCGAGCTTTCCAATTGCGCACATAACGAACTACTGCTTTTGTTGAGCCATTTAGCTATACACTGGTCGAAACAAGTAAGACGAACGCACGTGTCATCCATTCCAATGTACAGAGTGCTTTTGAATCCTAAAACTGTACTTGTGTTACAAACTTGGCACGTGTCCTCCTCAACTTTACGAAAGCATTGTACGCATCTTTTATAACAGCCATCGGCTTCAACTGATAACAGTTGGCCCTCTATCCAACCAAATCTTTGCTCAATACCAATACTCGACATCATTTGCGCATACGATAAATAGCCATTTATCGGTTTCGCTGCTTTGAAAAGTTTCACAATATTCGATTTGTCTGCAACTTCAGCCTTTTCGATTGAAGAAAAAGACAGCGAATTAAGCACCAACGCGTCGCGAAATACAGCTAACTTAAAGTTCTCGAGTAGAACAGTATCATCCACGCAGAACTTCCACTTATCAACCACTTGGTTCCAAATAAGCAGTTTTATATCATAGATTGTTTTTTTAGTTTATTAAACTCGATTTTTTTATTTGGTTTTTCCATCAAATATTACCAATAATCAACAAGTTTATCTTTGGTAAACATAACATTCAGTGGCTGATTAAAAACAATTTCAAACATCTCAAGTTCATTGACTTATTTTTCTATTTGTCTAATTTTATGCATTAATATTACCAAAAATATTAAAAATTTTAACTATTTTGAGATAAAAGTTAATTCAACTTTTTATAGTATATTAAAAAATGATTTTACAAACTTTGCTAAGATTAAATAATAATACAAATATTTTCTATAAATATTTCTGAAAACAGAGAAATATTGTTAACTAGTGTCATATTAAAAACTAAAATTATTTTGTAGGAAAAAAAATAAAATTATTAAATATTATATAACAACCACATTTTAATAAAATTAAAAATATGAGATTTTACTAAAACTATTAAATTTTGTTAAATAATTAATTTTATTTAAAGTTTAGTACAATTTTTAGTTTAATTATATAAAAATAATCAATTATTGGATTTACTCGAGCTAAAAATTATGAATAAATTATAAAATTATGTTATAAATGGAGATAGTATTTTAAAATAGATCAAAATAGACAAATCTCTGATACAATTAATTTCAGTTTTCACAATATAGCCAAAATTTAGATTAAATACTGAGTGACACAAGTCGATTTAATATTGTAAAAATAGTTATTTACAAGCTCTAAGGAAAAAAATGACGAAAAAACTGACAATAATGGGTAAAATAATGTAAAAATGTCAAAATTTATATTTAATTTTGTGGCATTTGCCTCTATTTTATGCAAAAAAAGGTAATTTTTGACTCAAAACTTAAAAAATCGGGTCAAAATTACTAAAATAGCCTAATAATAAGGATTACTTTTTAATGGCATAAGCTGTTAGATAATTGTTATTTAATAATATTCAGTGTCAAATTGAGCAAATATCGCGTGTTGATTACACACCCTAACCGAAGGCTCGCGGAGAAAGAAAATAGGACGACGGCCCTTTAGGTTTCTCGATAAGAGAGACCGTGCGGCATTTGTTTGGTTTATTTTTTAAATCAGTGGAGGAATTGCAATATAAGTGAAAGTTCATTAGTTGTGCGTAAGGTTTGAGTTTGATTATAACAATAGTATTCATCTAAATCTTAAACTAAAAAAAGAATAAAAAGAATCAATATAATATTGCAGATATATCGGATATTTTCAAAAAATTTAAAAGGAATGACTTTATTTATTGTGATTTAAACTAACTTATCATAAAAAATATCTTTAACAATTGAACTCGCACAACAACTACTGTTATGAAAAATAATCAAGTTTTCATATAGCCAATCTTACAATATAATCTTAAGATGTGTATAATCTATAAAGATTTTAAATATAATTACAGTTTTATAAAAAATTAAATTACAAAAATTAACAGTTTAAACAAATGTTAAAGAATTATTAATTCCTAAATTGATTATTTTTGGCTTATTTATAATAATGTTAAATAAAATAATAGATACTTTGTTAAAATAATCAAGGTTGTATCAAAACATTCTATAAATATCAAAAGTTTATGGCACAAAATTTGATAATTTTAATTAATATGCAGGAAAGCTTTAAATCTTGAATGTTAATACATTTTATTTCAAATAATGAAAAGCAAACTCAAAATTTTTATTTCCTAAATTGTTTATTTTTGGTTTATTTATAATAATGTTTAATAAAATATTAGATCCTTTGTTAAAATAATGTTTTTTATCTGACTTTTTAGACATATATATGAATTTGGGAATTTCCGTGCGTCTATCCGTCCATCCGCACTAATTTTCATTAAGGAATTTTAATCTTTACTTAATAAAGTTATTTAACCATTTTCTTATTCTAATTAAGGGATTTTTAACAATTTCTTTTTCTAATAAATGGATTTTTAACAACATTTTATTCTAATAAAAGGATTTTACCAAGTTATTATTCTATTAAAGGGATTTCCTAGTCAATAAAGCCAAAAAATTGGTCAAAAATAGACAAAAAAATAGTCAAAATAGGTTACAAATTTGATTAATAATTGTGAATAGGCAAAAAATAGATAAAAATTGGAAAAATAAGGCTAGAATTTCCAAAAAAAGGCTAAAATTGGGAACGAAATCTCTCGTTTTTATAACAAAACAGTCTTAAAAATGTCAAAAATAGACAAATTTGGTTAACATCTGAACGAGATATTCCGTTTTATAGTAAAATTTTGAACAAAATTGATAAAAATCGGGCAAAAATAGAAAAATTCAATAACAATTGGATAAAAATAGCCAAAAAACCGATCGGAATATTCCAGTTTTCATTGTAATTATAGACTATAATTTTAAAAATAGAATTAATTATTGGCTTGTTTTATGTAAAATATCTGAAATTATAAGTAAAAATTCAATTTTATGAAATATAATATAAACTAATGGGAGCGAGCAAACGGAGAGAGCGAGCGACAATATACTAACTGAACTAAACTTTACATAGTGAGATATTATGACCGTATCGATCTTGTTTAGATAAGTGTTAATTTGCCAAGTATACCTTTCATCTATATTAACAACAAACAAACCAGTCAGATCTACTTTTCTACTTTATAAAATATTTTATAACTATAAATTAGCTTAAAATTTTTTATGCATATATAATAAATGTTTGTAGAACCTTTTTGAAGTCTTCTACTTAAATACATGCCAAACTGAAATATTGTTTTAAATTATTTTACATAATAGAGAAGAAAAGAACAGAAAGTACAACTCGTGCAATTATTGATGTACTTGATATTCATAAAAGCTGTTAATTTTAAAAAATCAAATATATTAAATAAACATAAGTTACAATGATTTTATTTATATTTAGTTCTACGGCAATGTGTCCATGTTTTACTTTTTTATTTATTGATTCAATTTAATTATTTATTATTGAAGTAAAAACCTGATAGGAATGTGATGTCTAAAAAATACATAAAAAATTGGTTCTACTCATATTAATCCATTTATAATTATGATAGTTCTCCATACAATACTTGCGATTCATTTTTATTATATTTAATAGTTTATAAAATACTTTATAATATAAAAGTACAATTAAAAATGGATTTTAATATAGTCTGGATAATGGATATAAATTAATTCTTATTAATCAACTTTGTAAAATTACAGTTTATTTTTAAAATTTAGCGAATTGTAATTTCAATAACGAGTCTCAGGAATGAGACTTTAATTTTGCAAATATAACGTATTATTATTGTTTTTTAAATTATTTGAAAATAGAACTTCAAAAAAAAGAAAACGACTAATATATCTATATTGGTGATTGAAAAAAATTAAAAGAAAACAAGATTAAAAACAATCAGAAAGTTAAGGCATTCAATAAAAATAATACTACTTTTGATCAAATTTGAGTTTATATTGGTTGAAGGTTTTATAATTAATAAAATAATTTTAGAATTATCATAATTGTTAATTTAAGGCTGATTACAATATGTTGAAAAAATACTAATGAACAAACAAACATGTTTAGTTGTTTAGGTGTTCGGTTCAAATTTCTTCTTATAATTCTACGATAATAAATACATGTTTGAATTGATTTTTAGACCAAATAAACAATAAAATATATTATTAAAATATCTCATATGGATTGTGATATATATATTAAGTAAAATAATTTATGTAATTGATACTTCTCTTCAATAGTCATTAAAGCTTTTTTATCTGACTTTGCAAATTTGTCAGATATATGGATTTGACTATGTCTGTCCGTCTGTCTGTACGTGCACACTCTTACTCTAATAAAGGGATTTTGATCTTTACTCTAATAAAGAGATTTTACCAATTCTTACTTTAATAAAGGGTTTTTCACCTATTTCTTAAGTTAATAAAAGCATTTTAAGGTTAATAATAAGAGAAAATTGGGTCAAAAATTAAATAAGTAAAATATAACCAAAATTAAGTCAAAATATCCAAAATTTATGTTAAAAATTGAATGGCTTATGCCACTTTTTTGGAAAAATAGCAAAACTACGGCTCAAAATATGTCATAATATACAAATTATGTCAAAAATGACAAAAACTAATAATATAATTTCAGTTACGTATGCCTGTTTTTGCCGTATAAATAGTGATATTCAGACTCAAAATGACAAAAACTTACCGAAACATTAGGCTAAAATGAATAAACTTGATTAATTCATGAAGTGATATATGCCGGTTTGGACTATACAAGTATGCACTAATTAGTCAAAAACGGCCGAAATTGTGTTAAAATAGGCAAGAATCGGATAAAAATAGCTTAAATTTATGTTAAAATGAGCGGAATATGCCGTTTTTCGTTGGAAAAATAGCAAAAATCAAACTCGAAATAACAAATAAGTGGCCAAAACTTATGAAAGTAGGCAAAAAATACAAAATAAGTTAATATTTGAGATAAGATATACTGTTTATCCAATTGACATATGCCGGTTTGGACTATAATATCGTCTGGAACCCGTTATAACGTGTATTATGCCTGAATATCAAATGACCTTTGCTGTTTATTAAAGTGGCATATGCCGGTTTTCCAATTGACATCTACTGTTTATCCAAGTGGCATATGCCGGTTTGGACTATAATATCGTCTGAAACCCGTTATAACGTGTATTATGACTGATTATCAAATGACATCTGCTGTTATATGCCGTAATTGCCAATGATATATGTTGTTTATCAAAGTGGTTTATGCCGGTTTTAGAAGTAATATTTCTGGATTTTTATATCGAAAAACTAATAGGAGGCATTTAATGCTTTATTTACTTAAGTAAATATTTTGATAAATAAGTTCCTTTTCTAACATCATCTGTTGAAACTTTATATTGAAAAATTAATAGGCGTCTTTTTATGATTTCTTTTCTTAAGAAAAGCTGTTCTATTATAACTTTAAAACGATATTAATGTGAAAGTACTTCAGAGAGTGTAACATGATTTTCAGTTCATTTATTATTTAGACTTCGTAGAGTAAAGGTCACGTAATTTTTTTAAATTTTAATTAGTTTTTATATGGAAGTTAGAAGAAAGCGTAACAAAGAGAGAATGAAGGAATTGTGAGCGAGAGAAGATTATCGGATAAAAAAGAACGAAAGAAAGACACGCGCGAACAAATTAACCCGTCAAGACCCGGATAGGAGGCGCGAAGAACAATGTAGAGACACTATCGCGCATATTACAGCACGTCAAGACCCGGA
>JAQIXJ010002144.1:0-16922 GCA_034700185.1 Phthiracarus laevigatus | reverse complement strand
TTTAGGTAGGGGGGGTCAACTTTTTGAGAATTCTTGGGGGGGTAACCCCCCTCCAGCCCCCCCTCTGGGACACCCTGTCTATAATCAATGAACTTTGATTAAAATTATACGCAATAAACGTATAATTATTAAATAAACAAATAATTTGAAACTAAAAAATTTGTGATTGAAGTTTAATTCGAAAGTTGTGTCAGAATAGCATCTAAATTCGACTGTAGGTTTCGGTCCCGTTCTCTCTTCGACATTTGATTTGCACGCTTTGTTAGTCAACACTTCATATTTTCATTTGTAAAGTTTATTCAATTGGAATAAAAATTTTTAATAAATATTGACTTTTCAAAACTAAAGTATAAAGTTACTCTGAAACATAATTCTTATTGAATTTTCAATGAAATGCTTTATATACTCTCGAAACGAAACAATTTATTTATTTAAAGTTTTTATTTAAACGAGGTTTTAGCCCGTGCTTCGCACGGATTATTAATATTTATATAAATTGTGAATATATAGATTTTTCATGAGGGGATTCCCACACGCTCGAGTGACCCCTCATTTAACTCCTTTTTTGAGATGCGTTGAATAATATAGGTGTCGAAGGGAAATTAAAAATTTTTCGACCACTCTTTATTAAGGGGGTTCCCACGACCTTGAAACTCTCTTACTTGCACTCTACTTTTTGATCTGAATCCTCAGATATACCGATAGCGCAAAATAAAACGTGACAGTGACGTCATATTTCCCCGCTGTTTTACATATAAAAATTTCAGGTTTAAGTCACGTTTTATTTTGCGCTATCGGTAGGAGTTGAGGGGGTGGTTGTTCTGTAGAAGCTTTTAGAAGGAGTCCCATAACTTCGAAACCCCCGACTTGCACCCCTCTCCAATCTGATTCCAACGATATTGCGGCCGAGAGGGTGCAGCGTCCAGGAGGCACCTATAAAGGGTATAACAGACACCCAGACAGACAGAACGACAGAAAACTTTGCACTATATATATAGTGATATGCCATAGTTTGTGAAAATATAAAAAAGATTAATGCTCGCAATAAAAAACCTAGATTTTTACTATCATGTTAATCAAATCTGTTGTCTTGGTTTGAGTCTTAATGTAATGAAACGCTACAAATTCCGATACAGTTAGAAGATCATTGTCCCATACATTAATACTGGCAACACTTTCTCTAAATTAAATCCGTTAATTTTTTAGACAGCTAATATTTTTGGGCTGAGCTTAAGAACAAGGGGAGCACTCGGATGTATGATTTTTTTGGGCTAATCTTTAAAAAAAACTGGAGTAAAATCCAATGAATGTGAATATTAGACAAAAATGTTATGCAGAAAAACGCTCTCACTTATTATTATGCTTCAAACAAAAACACAAAACACATGGTATGATCGTTTTTTGCACTAAAGTTTGATATTTTATTGGATTACAATTTAGAAATCATTTTAATATAACATTGTATGAAGTGATTGGAAAGAAATATTGGTTAAACTGCGATAGAATGGCAGAAACATCGAATAATTTAAAAAGAAAACGATCATATTATTGTAAAACGAAAACAAATGCGAAGAAAGGTGGGAACGGGTCTCTTCGTCAGGGATTAACCGGATTTCTATTAACTTGCAATGGAAGAGAGTATGACTGCGTTCGCGAATCATACCAATTATTAAATGATACGTATGACAAGGTTTATGGGACAACCATTTGTACGCAACCCAACCATAGAGTGGACGACATTGAAAGTGCGTTAAATAACGAGTTAACTGATTACAAAACTAGTGGCAAACGTTTTCAGCAAGTGATCACTAAATGCAATAACGTTTTATTTATTAATTGCAACGACCAATCAGTGGATCCATTCGCCATTATCAACGAAATATTGAACCAAATTGAAACGAACGCCAAACAATACACCAGATATTTGCTGCGAATTTTACCAATAGTTGTGACGTGTAAACCAAATGACGATAACTTTGATGCACAAATCGAATCATTGGTGTCAACGAATCCAAACGACGAAACAACATTCATGATTCAATGCAAAGTTCGAAATAATAGCGATATAAAGCGTATGCAACTAATCGATAGCGTTGTGGCGATTATCAAAAAAGTTAAGCCCAAATGGAGTGTTAATTTTGAATCACCGAAACTTACGCTAATCGTCGATGTCGTCCATAAAACGTGTTGCATCACTATTCTCAACGATTACCAATATTATTGTAAATATAATTTAATAGAGTTTGCTAAAAAAGTTATTACAAATAAGAATAAAAATTAATTTATAAATACTTTCAATTTAATGACTATTAGTTAATAATAATGATGTTATATAAACTCGATTCCCTCGTATTTAAAACTACCGATAAGTTGTTCATTCAATAAAATTTTGCCATCCATCGTAAACACCGTAATATATGTGGCAATTTTTCCATTATCTTCTTCCGATTTTAGCGCAACTATTACTTCATCATTTGTATTTGGGATAAATTTAAATGAAGAAAAGCCTCGCGTTGGCACTACCGATCCAATCGTTTTCATTTGAATTTCCGAGAAATTATCGTTTGCTATCAACACCATATTTGTACCTTTCCTTTCATCATCTTTTTCGCTAATTATTTAAAACATTACAAAATTAAAAAATAATCGATTATTCACCGCTAAAAGCAAAAATTTCTTCAATTAAGCGTATCTTAAGTCAAGTGATATGCAAAGGGCAGGCGTTAAGCCATTCCGGTCTAAAATTCGGACAAATACTACTTTTTCGATTAAATTTTCGGAAGTTTTACATTAAGTGAATATTTAATTGACATAATAAAATAATGTTAAATCGGTGCGCACGACTCCATGTCTGCGGTTTAACCTCTATTTTCACAGAAATAGTAGAAGCGTCATATGCACCAGATTTAAGCGCCAATTGTTTGGGTTTCGGATAAAATTTTTTGAATTTACAATTGTATTTCAAAAATAAAGTGTATAAAACGCAAACTTAAATTGGTTAAATTTGAGCGATAATTTTTGTCATTAAAATTGATTATTCGGTAAATCTAAATTCGATTATTAATCATAATTTTTTATTAAATCTGGTTTTCCTATTACCGTCTGATTTATATGGATTCAAACATTAAACTCAGCGCGTCATACACGTCGCACTAAAACGAGCTTAAACTTGAAATTTACGATTAAAACACTATGCAATATGATTTAGTAATTTGCAGAAATACAAAGCGGTTTCATTTTATTTATAATTAGTTATTTAATTAATTTATTTGAAGCAATGGACTGCGGACTACTCACGTGTATATATCAATAGAAGCCCTGCGCGGCAGCAAAAACCATTTTTTGTGAATATCACTCCAAACTGCGGACTCGTGTATAATATAACCGGGATTTTGTATACCAGTCGCCGATTTAAGCGATAAATAATTGCTCCTCCAATTAACGTGATTTACTTGACCGGTAGCGGAAACTGTTTTAATCCATTGAGGATCATAATTAAGAAGTTCACCGCTAGTAGTGGTCCACTCCTTTCCAAGTCCGCCGACATAAAGCAATTGGTGTTTCACTGCAAGCCATTCGCACTTAAAGCCCTTCGTTGTGTTGCCGTCGCCGTCCATCAGTATTACCCATGGAATCGCTAATTCGTCGGTTATCTGGTAAATGATACCCGTTCTATCATCACATGAGTATAGTTTTCCGTTAAATACTATAAGATCAGATAATTCCATGGCTCTTCCATTGGAGGAGAAGCCAGACGTGAGAGTAATACTCCTTCTGTCCCACACTATATGCACCGATTGTCGTTCACTGTTATACGTTAAAAAGCCACGCAATAGATAACTATTCCACACATATTTCAGTTTATCATTCTTGGAATTGGCGTCCAAATCAGCGATTATAGCGATTCTATAACGAATTCGGTTGTCAGACAAGTGTTGAGCTAATGATAGCGGATATGTGTAGTTATAGCTATTATCCGACTGTTTGTGGCGTTCAGTGTTGGCGTCGATATCGATGTCTATGTGGCGATGACCGTGATCTTCGTCTAATGAGTGTGTGACACGAGTGTGAGGCACAAAACTGTACAAAATAAATAGCAATACGATACCACTAATCGACACAAAACTAACGAATTGTGTTTGAGTTCGTAATGTATTGTTGGTCACTGAATACGATAATGGAGTTCGAACCGCTTTTCGCCAATCACGCGAAATCATTTCATTGTTCATATAAATGATATGATTTAGTTGAATATAATAGCGATCGGTGTCAATATCATTAGATGGCATTACGCGTATACAAATATCACGCAATATTTACGAGTTAGTGTAATGCACATTATTGTATACAGTAGTGCTGTACAGTATAGCAATGCATTCACTGCAAACTGCATTACCAAATACCAGGGTGTCCCAGAGGGGTTACCCCCTCCCAAGAATTCTCAAAAAGTTGACCCCCTACCTAAAAAATGGAAAATGACATCTCTATGGGAGAAAAATTTTTTAAAATGTTTTTTTGGCCGATGGGAGAAAAATTGTCGCTTAAATCTGAGTAGTTTGACCCCCCCTAAAATTTTGAAAAGTCTGAAAGTAACCTCCCCCCAGGCCGACACACTCTGGGACACCCTGCCCAATACAATGCAATACTGTACAATTCAATGCAAACCAGGTTTTAATTATGAATCATGTGTGTCATCACTGGTATGCCATTTGTTTCGCCACTATAAACATCTATTTTCATATTAAATATTAAATATTCTCAGCTTTTTGGGATAATTTTGTAATTCGCGAAAAGTACATACAAAAAATGCGATTTAAAACTTACACATTTTTGTGATTAAATATGGTTAGGGTTTTGTGTAACATTGAATGAAAAACTCAGGCGAAACGAATATTTTAGACTTATTTAGTTTAAATGCCAACTTTACACAATATTTGTTTCATATTAAGGTAGACATTAAAATATTCTCGAGTTTCGATTAGATTTATTTTAAATTTATCATCAATTCTGTAAACTGTTACAGGTTTATATAATCTTAATTTATATTAATTGTTTTCAATTATTTTGGACGAAATTTTAAATCACCTAAAAAAGTTTTTAATCAAACACCAGACTAGAAACTTTTTAAATTAATTTTAATTTAAATTAAAAATTTAATCTCATTTTTTAAAAAGCTTATCGATTTTTTAATAGTTTTTTTCTGGATGCACTCACACACGCACACTAAATGATCATACCTAAGGATGTTAAATAAAAAACCAAAATGATATATGAGAGGTTTGAATGATTTGTTAAACAATTTTTTTTATGTTAAAAATTACTATAAAAATTGGAACGATTTAAATTGCTTCATAGATATAGAAAAAGTTTGAATAATTCAGTGAAGACACTTTGGAATAATTACGGGCAATAATCTCGACCAAAACCACTAATTTACCTGTGCTGTGCTGTATACTAAAAAATATATCAAATATCAATAATTTCCTCGATAGAAAAAACGTGCGAATTTTTTATATAAATTGACAAGCAAAACATGTAGTATATGATTAATAAAACATTATATTATATAAATAAAAAATGTCAGCACTTTTACAGCTAAATAAAAATAAGAGAATTTATGAAAGAAAAAGCTTTCAGATAATTTGAATGAAATGAGGCCAACGCTTAAAGGTAAATTAAACAGAGATGCGCCTTCAAGGATAATTTTTTAATAAAGAAAAAAACGAAAGTTATGCCTCCGTGAAGGAATCTTATCATTGATTTTTAACAGAATCTTAAACAATCAGCTACTTTACAACACATACCGTACATATGTATGGGTGGTTAACATTAGAGAAATATTTCCTAAACTTTTCTTTCTAAATAGTTGTCATTTTTTTAAAACAGTACCTATTCTAATATCTGTGGTATGTCCGTGACCCACTATTAGTCTACAACTAACTAATAAACATTTCCGTTCATGATATTCTGCATCAAAGTTAAATTAGGATTCGGTAGAAGTACACTCTTATATTGAAAATATTAATCGTATCGACACATGTAAGTGTGGTGCGAAAGTACTGTCGCACACAACAAGTATACCGTACAGTAAATCTGGATAAATGTCATTATAAACTTTTTTGTAACATAATTTTTTCCCTTACTTTAATCATTGAAATTTACCCAATAGTAACACAAATGTTAGGCAACATTATTATAATTATTGCAAAAAACATGAAATTGTTGTAATACAGCGAAGCATATAATTTGCTGCGATATTTTCGCAAATGATAGGAACAAAATGCACACTTGACCACTCTCTTACGACAATGCGCCAAAACTTTGCCAAAAAATAAATATATTCAAGGATTTAAGCATTCGAAATATTATATAAAACTAACATTTAAATTAATAAATATGATTGAAAAGGTGATAGAATTTAATATAAGGGTAACTAATAAATATATTAAAAGTGTCTAATTATTAGTGGTAAACGCGATATGACTTCTGTATGGTTTCGCCTTAATTTAATTTGTTCATTAATCATTGACAACATATAATTATAAAAAGTGAAAAGCTTTTACCGAAACTAAATAAAAATGAATCAGTTTTGTGAATCAGTTATATAATATTTGTCTAACGATTGGATGATAGTAAATGACTATGACCTACACTTCAGTGGGAGACGACAACAGACACAAAGGGGCGCATTAATACTCGCATTTTCTTTGGGCTTATAAAAGAATTCGAAACTAACAATTACCAGTGATTTGAGTGGTTACGTTAACTTGTTTTGGAGTGTAGAGCTGTAGTTGCGAATGTAATCGTACCACAATCAAGTAGCGCTGAATTTCGCATTTTGATGCGCCCAAAACGTTTGTTGGATTACACTACAACACTACAATTGAGAACTATGTGGGTCGACATCTAAACACAACTGTCCTCTTTTAACGGTGCTTATCATACTTCCTCCCAGCATATGGTATGCAGTGTTCATAATAAGAAGAACAGTGAAGATACTCGTGAGACTCATCTGCTCGACCCACTGACCTAAACGATAATAAACTAACGTTTTCTCTAACCTAACTCTTCCCATAAAGGAAGAAAGAGAGAAGAAACTTGTAATTGCGTTTGTTTCGTGTTTTGTGCGAATTCAATGGAAAAGTGCTAATCGTGATATAGTGAGGGAGTCTATCGTTACTTTCACATTCCACTTCAATCGTACTCACCGTTAAACCAATCATTTCTCAGTTTAATCTTATTTCTACTCTTCTCAACTGATTAAACGGTAACAATAACCAAAATGTGATTTTGCATAACCAACTGATTTGGTTTTTCTAATTTAATCATCGAAATGGTAAGTTTTTTTTCGAATCAATTCGTCAATTACTAACTTATTTTATTATTAATAGATATACTATTTATATAGTTATAGTGTACATTATGCTAAATTATATTTAAACATTATTCAAATTATTTTTAACAATTTATAGTACTTAAAGCCACTTTTACTGTGCATTAGTATAAGCTTACGCTTTTTTGAAAAGTGCAGTGATCTTTAAAGTTAACAGCATATATACAAGGAGTGTATACTCGTATTAAATAATACCGGCTGACGAGTAATTAAAATTTGTAATTGTGTGCTGTTCTATATATTTCGCGTTACAAATAAAATCTGCCAAAAGAAGATTTAACGATTTTGTTGAAATTCAATGGATATCATAGTGATAAATATCTTTTAATAAAATAAACTTTTTATGTTTTATGTGTTAACCATACTAACTCTTAACAAGAATTGATGTCAAATTTCTTGTTATACGAAATATAAAAAAATTTTCTCTTAATCGTAATATTTTATCGCTTTCTGTATTAACTTTTTTTAACACCACTAACACTAAATTTTTAGCGTTATAAAAACATGAGAAATATTTCTTTAGGTTTTTGTAGCAAAATCAATATCTAAATTACTACATATGTAAATTCCATATTAGAATAATTTATACAGTTAACCAAAATGTAGGCTGGAATATAATAATTTAAAAAATAACGTTTTATGGCAAATTTTGATGTGATCGTGGAATATTAACAAGAAAAAAACATTATGTAAATTGAAATGCTTCTTCTTTTTCTGAATATTGAATAAATTAAAAAAGTAGAATTAATGAAATTTTAATCAAAAATCTTGACTTGATTTAATTTTAATGTTTTATATAATTTGTTGATATTACGCGCAAAAGTTAATTTTATTGAAAATTCTTGTTTTAGATTTGTAACTCATTCAATTAATTTAGCTTTTCTCAGATATTATTTGAATCATATATAAAAGTTTATAGTTTTCTCATTTGGTATCTATAAAACTAAGATTTTTAGAACGTAATATAAATAATTATTTTATTAATTTGATTTAAAATACAATATATGAAATATTTATATTCATTTTAGGCAATTTTCAATAAAAGGAATTTGTACAATAGTAGTGGAGTTTGAATAGTAGATCTGAGTGTTTACGCTAATTTCGGAGAAAACATGAATGAAAAATTATTGTTTATTAATAAAAGTTTGCAATAATTCAATCAGTAATCCTAATGTTGACTTACTGCCGCTAAATTCTATCATTGATAACTAAAATCTATATTTCTGTAAAAAAATTATAATCACCGCAATTGCATAGATAAGCCATTATAAATTAATTCAATTAAAGCAAAATACATCATCTAATTTTAATTTTGAAAAATTCTTGAACTTGTATCGAATTGAAACAATTTTATAATTGAAACAAAGCAAATATCTTTATAATTGCATGCAATTTCAATTCTCTCTGATGCAAATAAATAAACACGCTTAAACTGAATTGATTTTGCACATAATTATTTGTTTATTGGCTGATACATATGCATTAATCAAATTGAAACTTTTAAATATCATCTGGAAAAATACAGCCACCAAATTTACTAAAAGTATGCACATCTATTATCTTAAGTTATTAATTTATTCTTTTATTTATTATCCATCATAAATACGCATATTAGCGAAATAGACGCTGATTCTCTCCAGTATAGCTCACACACTTTACAGGCATTATATTAAGATTCATGTTTGAAAAGGGCAATGAACAAATTACTGTTGTAAATTTAAATGTAATTTTGCATTTCAGATATTTTTATGACATTAATTATCAAAAACACAATTAATCTTGTTTCACAATTATATTCTTATGCATGATTAGTAGATTGATATTTACTGTTATTTTAAGTTTTATTACTGTAGGTAGAATTTATTTTCGTCCCTTTTTAAAATAAATAATATTGTTCTTTAAATAAAATTTTTTGCTGTAATATGTATTGCGTTTAAAGACATGTTACCCCTTAAACGAATGTTTTGTTCCGCTTAATTTACAATTAACGCAAGCCAAAAACAATAATAAAATGTCCATACATAAAAAGAATTAGAATTCCTGCTTTTATTATTACCACGCTGTAAAATTAATTTATCGTTTTAAGCGCTGCGAGTATTAGTGCAATATTTCCCAAGGTGTGACTATTTTGTGAGGGTGTACGAAGGTGCTTCTTGGTAGGTTAGATGGTACTTTAACAACAATTTAGTTTCCACTTTTGATTTTAGTTTTGTGGCGATGGTGTTCGTGCACGCACGACAAACTCTGTGTTATGCCTTAAAGAGTAAGAAATCCAAATTTTTTCACTTCTGGATAACGCAATTAACTCATACCCATTAAAAAACAATATTCTCTATTAACTTATTGAAAAAATTTTGAAGGTAATACAAATTAAGCACTTAACATATTTGATTTAATCGATAATACAATTAGCACTAATACAGTACAGTTATAGTAAGCTTAAGCATAGAAGATGTTTGCAAAGATAAAATTTTAAATGTAATAACCAGGGATAGGGATTTCCTGGTAAATCCCGGTTTTTTCCTTTGATCACAAAACCGGGAGATTAACATATTAACTTAAATTAAACATAACCATTTAATAAAAAGTAGTTTTATTTTCCCGGATTTTCCCGGTTTTGCTGGTTTTGGAAAATATCCCGGATTTGTGAATTATTTCAAAAAAGTTCCCGTTTTTGCTATATTTAACAAGAAATTTCTAAATATAAACCAAAAACCTTCTTTAAGTATTCCTATAATGATCTAAAATAGAAAGATTTGGAAGGTTTATGTGAAAATTTTGGAAAAATAGTTTAAATAGTTTCATATTTCTAATATTGAACGCTTATTTCAAAAACCTATTGAAGAAATATAGACAGCGTTTTTTGAAAAAGAATTTAAAAATGTTTCATAATATTCAGTTCAACTCTTTTTTGTGTAAATTATTGTTTTTAATAACAATAAAAAAAGTTTTAGATCCCGGATCCTATTCCCGCTTTTGGTACATTTTTGTTCCCGGTTCCCGACCGTTTTGACCAGTTTTTAGTCCCGGAAATCCCTATCCCTGATAATAACTGTTGTGCTCATTTTTTCTCCTTTATATGAGTAATTTGTAAATTGTCACCACTTGTGCAAACAAACGCAAACACATGAACACACGTTTCTCTTTAATAATGGGCTTCGCGCTAAAGCTGAACAAATAGCAAACCATCGGTTTGCCTCTCGTCACCGGAATATACGTTGGACTGATTAAGCACACACTGTTTCGTGATAACAATGGGCACATCTATGTGTAGATTAAGTCCGGCGGGTATGACCACAGTTACGTGCACATCGTATATCACTGTGATAATAGTGCTATCAATCGAGAGCGGAATGTTTGCCGGAATGGGCACTAAAAGTGTCTCCACGTTAGTTAATCCGTGGTCTACTGGCGAGCCTTCCACTCGAATGTACTTTGTTTCGCGAATTTTGTGCTTCCCTTTTGCCTTAAATGTCTGCGTTTGCTTTAATGTTGCTCTTGGGCTTACTTTAGCCGCTGTGCGATTCGTTACGCAACAATTAACTGCCATTACATCGCCTATAATCATTAGCATCAAATTAACTATAATTAATATAATGATTTTCGTTTAATTAAAAATAATGATTAAATCAAATCAGTGAAATAATTGCTAAATCGATTAATTAAATTGATATTAAAAAATGAAAATGTAATTTGGAAATACCTGGCGAAAAGCCTCTTTGCGTCATTTTCACTTCGACGCTAAGATTACCAGATTTAGCCCATAAAAATCCGGTTTTCTTCTCGTTTGTTTCGCTAAACGGCATCTTTCAATGGAAAGTAATTTATTATTAATTTAAATTTGTTTTTGCTAATTTTATACCATTAAATCGTTAAAACTAAGCGGTGATTCGACCTCAAAATCAGTTTTAGTTTTATGGTTAAGCGAAAAAAATGGTTTTTTGATTTCCGCTTCAATCCAGTATTGAATATTGCCGTGAAAGCCGTCAAATGACGATGGAATGCTTAATTAATTATCAATAATCAATTAATTGCACGCGAATATCATTTAAGCAAATTAAATATAACACAATTTAATCAATAAAAATTTGCTAAAATTGATTGCTTACTCTTTTGGTAACTCGTATGAAAACTGGAACTCGTGGATGCCTTTTGTAATAATAGCGTTGTCGGCTATGGAAAAAAGTATTATCATTGATAATTCTATCGATTGTTGACTAACGATCGTAAATATATATTTCAAGCTCTGTGTTTTTATAAAGCATTACAGGTAAGTGTCATTTGAGTGATAAGCAATTTGTTAATTAAAAATAAAACAATAGTAGAGAAAAGATTACTATTTATTCAAAAATTTACAGACCATAAAAATTTCATTACTACGTATACAGTACTTACTGTTTCGTACAAAATCGTAATCCATATCCAAATACTGGAGTTTGTCGTGATAAGTGCGCGTTCGCCGATGATTACCGCTTCCTCTATGTTCCGTCCATTTAACCTCTGCCAGACCTATCAAATGCATTTGAATCTGGAATTCGCGTTAACCAAGAAAGCATATAAATATTAGCAATAAACGTGAAAATAAAAAATAAAAAATAAAAAACCATAGTTAGCTGCAACTCTCCTTCCAAAGCGATCACACATTTTCCTGTAACGCATTCTCCCACCAAATATGTGCTCTTATTACCGGTTAGTAGTATATCGAACTTTTGCAATTGAATTTTACCCATTTAGGCTGCGGTAAAGTTTAGGTAAATTTAAACGGGTATATCTAATAGAAAAAGTTTTGTTATAAAAAAATTTGTTTCCATAGAATGGTTGCTAAGTATTCTTTAATGAAAATCATATGCCTTTTATTAAAATGATATCAACAGTTTGTGCAAATAATATATACACACACAAAAATTTAATATTATTTTTATTGATTCGCTTTAGCATTACATTATAAGCTATTATTTTGATGAACATTATTATTATAGTCTTATGATTAGTGTGTATGTATGTGTTTGTACATTAAAGTTTCAATATGTTCTGTTATATGGCAAATGTTCGGTTTATAGATTGCACAGTTTAAATAAAACAAATATTAATTACTAAACTACAAGCAAATCAATACATTTTCCTAACCTAAAGTTTTTGCAATAATCTTTAAAATTTAAAATAAACTAATAATTCTTTTGTTTATTAATTAATTTCATAGATTTGAATACATATTATTTATTATTATGCAAATATTCTTTTGAAATTTATGGACAATTAAGTTTTTTTTGCGCACTAAAGATTTTCTAATATTGTTTATGCTGTCTACAGAATAAATCTAAATAAAGTTTGAATAGGCAACTACACGTCTCAAAGACTAAAGTTATATTCACACCAACGAAGTATTTTCATAAACTCAAAAACTTATTGATAGATAAAAAAAGTTGCTAAAAAATCCAATTTAAATTAATTTTGGCTGACATACATAAAATATGAGATTTAGTTACAATAAATGGGTTGGGAAAAACAGCGTTAGTTTTCCCGTGTAAAAGAAAATTTAATCGAAAAAGTAGCGTTAAAAAGTGGTTGTAAATAACCATTAAAGTTTATGTGATACAAAGTAGAAACAAAGTGAAAGAACACATCGTTTGTTCAGACCATGGCAATAGCAGTTAAAGCACAAAACATTAATCATAAACAAACGCAGAACACTCATTGATATCGTCACAGACGCTGAAATGAAACGATATTTTAATTTTATATTATTTATTTTAATTAATAAATGTTGAATAGTTTATTGCGAATTTTTTGGTGCCATTTTTAGATATTTTAAATTTCCCTAACAGTTATTATCATTGAATCCTAATCTCTATTACGTATATTGCATTTTTTTAAATTTTAGTTATTTGGAAGAGTCTCGTTCTTCTCCCTGATCGGGTCCTGATTGTGGAGGTGGACCCTGTCTCGGTGGTTGACCATTGTTTTGTTGTCCATTATTTTGTTGTCCATTGTTTGGTTGTCCATTATTGGGTTGTCCTGATTGTCCATTATTAGACTGTGGCTGTGCTGGTTTTGCTGTGGTGCTATTGCTGCTTCGCGGTCCATTCTTTTAATTTAATTTTATAAAGTAATTTTTTACAGTAATTGAAAATAAAAATATTATAAGTACATTGGGTTGTTGTCCGCATACACACGTTGTTCTCCTGTAAATTATGTCGTGTTGACAATTGCCAATATTGAATCCATTGCCCAAAGAACTGCAGTAGTTATTACAGTTTCGAGGATTGCAATTGTATTGACACCTATACTGCGAATTAATCGACACACACGATCTATAAACGAAAACCCCCTCTGGTCCTGGCACTGAGTTTCGACATCTACTGACCGCTATATTTGTGCACCGATTACGTTGAGCTTACCGATGGAAATATAGACATTGACATTGAAAAGAATAGCGAATTAAATAGGTTTTACTTTGGTTTGGTAAAAATGTTTACCTTGAGTTGGAATAAAAATTGTACAAACTAATAGAAAAATTATACAAATATCCTGACTCATTATATCGCAAGCACAGTCAAAATTAATCTAAAAGGTTTGCTAAAAATTTGACCATTTTAATGCTTGAGTATTTAAATACAAAAAAAATTACTATATACGATCACTATAGATCGTCGATTATTTAGTGTCAAATCCTAAGCTGTATTTGTTATTTTTTTAATTTTTCTCACTTTGTATGAGTTTAATAGTGCGATCTTATGATTATTCAATAAAATTCGATAATAAAACGCAGTGAATGCTAAATAAACAGTAAATCAAATCAAACTAATACTGACATTGAAATTATTGTAAAATAGTCATTGGTATTGTGTTATTTGAATGATTATATTAGATTATATCTTATTTCCCAAAAAAAACAATGTTTGTTCACTTGTGCTAACTTTTAATTATTATTTCTTATATTGCAGTATCTTTTCTATTTGAAAAATTTAATAATTTTAAGTTTTCTAGTAAACTAGAGAATAGCTTTCCAATGAATAAGATAATTATAGTGTTATTTTTAGGCATTTTTATTAGATATGATAAATTAAGATTATATAGCAATAATTATTAAAACATTTGGAAGTATGAACTATAAATACTCATAAAATTAATAAAAAAGTTTATAGCACATAATTTAGACTTTAAAAAAATTATCAGAATCACAATCTATTAAGCATATTGGTTAAAGTCTAACTTAAAACGTAACCGATCAGTGGGAATATTTCCGAATGTTTATGTAATTTATCAGAAATCCTATTATAGAATTTTTTCAAATGCCACACAGCAATGAAACGAATTATCATACTGGTTATACAGCAGTGAAATGAATTATCAAACTGATTATTAGGCAAATAAATTATCTAAAAGAACTAATCATAATTACCGATATTTAATCATAATAAGGATCAAGAGTTATGTATTTATAAAACAAAGGTTTCATTAAAATACTGAATTAGAAAAGTATCGCTTATAATGGAAACGATTACTGCGTTAAATTTAGCTATTAAGTTATTATCAATTATTATTATTATTGATAGATATAACGCTCAAACTCAATGCAAGGACGAAACCGGAAAAGTTGTTGACTGGTATGTGGTCTATAAATTTCCGAAAGTTGGCAGCGGAGCGACGCCAATCGATACAGGACTCAAATATTCGTACATAACGAGTGGATCCACTTCGGGTTGGGTTTTATCCAGCAAATCGGTTGACTCGGCGACATCGATATTTGGCGAAACACTGGATCCGGTTTATAGTACCAAAACCAATGCGAATTTAAGCTATTTTTTCTACAACGACGAACCGCCTGAAGGAGCGACTGATAGCACTCACGCTCACGCTAAAGGTGTAGTGGTTTCTGATGATACCAACGGGTTTTGGTTAATTCATAGTGTGCCACATTTCTCTTCCGCTGAAGTATTACATTAAAAGAGTATATTTTTATTAAAGAATAATAGCTAAATAAATATTTTTGATAGGAAAGTTTAAAGTACGAGTATCCGAGCACTGGTCTTACTTACGGACAGACAGCGCTTTGTATTTCACTCAAAGCGAGTGAAATTGACAAAGTAGTGGATCAACTCGTATATATGGAACCAAAAATATATTCATCATACGTAACCAGTGATTTACAAAAGAAATCTTCGCAAGCAACTAATTTAAAGAATGGTGTTTGGACTTTTAATGCAGGTCTCCCTCATTTCTATACCCTATTAATCTAAAAAATAATCTTTGACTTTATGACTAAATTTCAATTACATTATAAATTCTATGTATTAATAAACTTATGCTAATGCCAGGTCATGCCAGTAATACAGCCACGATTACGAGCACAGCAGGCGTACAATTTACTAGTTTTAGCAAGAATGCTCGCGCCGGCGTTGATCTTTACGCCTCAATTGTTGCGCCAGCAATAAAGACGCCGCTATACGTGGAAACGTGGCGCAAAAATCCTGGAACTCCATTAAATTCGAGTTGCAGTGGATCGTATCACGTGGAAAATGTAGCCAAACTAAAACTAAAGTTTACCAACTCTAACGCTAACCCCGACTTCCCGTACACTGAGGATCATAGTAAATGGGCGATCTCTCAGCAGTCAACCTCACCGTACGTTTGCTTCGGTGATATCAATCGAATGGAATCGCAGTTTAAAAGAGGTGGTGGCACCACGTGCTTTGAATCGAAGTTAGTTTGGACCAGTTTACACGATTGGATCGAAGAGACCGAAAAATGTTAGTAATTATTAAATGGTCGACTGCTTAGCAACTTTTAGCGAAGGAAAGAATGTGATTGTAATCATAACTGTAACTGTGCGCTTTTAAACGCCAAGTTTTACTATAATATTAAAAAGTTATAAATTTAGCAGCAAAACAATTTCTTTTTTATTATAAAACCAGTCGGGCTGTTAGACTGATTATTATTTCATTAAACTCTCAACTCATTTTATTCCAGTTAAATTAACAAAATTCAATTTTCTTAACTGATTCGCCATATATAAATTGTTGTGATACATCATTAAAACTAATTGTTGTTTTATTGGAAAGCTCAACCCGAGAAAAAGAGACGGAAGCACACTATTGCCCGAACCTAATAAAAATCTAATATAATTTAGTTAAAAACTCCTCATTAAATTTCTAAGACACCTTTATTAGTTTTATAAATTGTTAATCCGATTTAAATGTTTAAATTCCAAAATAAAAAACTTTTTATTCATTCAAAGTTGAATCATCTGAACTAAATACGATATACTATCGAGTATATGCTATACTGTTTATTTTAAGAATAAAAATCAATACCACGACAATTTAAAGCATATAAATTTATTAAGTTTATTCAATGTTACAATTAAATTAATTATTTGTTTGTATTAAAATAACAGCATATTGATAACAGCATAGCATTATTTTAGATTCTCGAGTAGTGATTGAAAATATAGTTCCATTACCGTGGAATGGCAGTGGAATCGGAGATCAGCTCCGGTAATGGCACGGTAATGGAATGAAAATAATTT
>JAQIXJ010002143.1:0-16925 GCA_034700185.1 Phthiracarus laevigatus | reverse complement strand
TAACTGACTTTTACAAAGTGAGCTTAAAATTACATAAGTAGCAACAATACTAAATTATATAATAATATTAATTTCTTTTTTGATTTGATTTCTAGTTTTAATATTTTCATTGCTTTAACTGCATTTTTGTAAAGATTTTTATTATGCAACAAAATAATCGAAGTCCGTGGATACTGCCCCAAAACATTAAAATGATATTATTTGATATTAAACAAAAACACAACTTTTAAACGTATTTACAGCTTGTAGGTGCATAGATTTGAAGTAATAAGAGATTTATTACCTTATTACAAAGTAATATATCTAACTTATTAAACTAGTTGATTAAATTTAGTTTTTAATGTTCAAACATTTAAACATTTGCCGTTTAAACAATAAAAACAAATTGTTCTTCATAATCTCTTTCTGATTCTTTTTTAAGTTTAAAGATTTCAAACTGCACTACCAAAAAATCAATAAAGTCTTCAAAATTTTTTATTCGAGTGGCTTTCTCAATACTCAAAAAGGAATTTCCCAATGTATAAAACTGAATTCCCATTATAAAATAAATAACCCTAAATCAATTAAATGTCTCATCAAGAAAAACGGAATTTCATATTTAAAAATCGTAATTAACATTAACTAATATCCTAACTGTTTAGAGCAATTAACTAAATGAACTTTAAATGTTTCGATGGACAGATTCACATCGGCGTTTGCGTCTTTCTCGATCATTAGTTCTCTTTATGAAATATTGTCGCTGGATTTATTGATAAACTGGCGTTTGTTTGCCATATTTCTGGCTGGTTATTTGTTTCTGTAAAACGAAAAACATTTATTTTAATTCAATAAAAATAGACAGTCATAAAATTTAAAAATATGTTTTATTTTTAGTTGTTAAATTGTATTCGTAAGTTTTGATGAGACGACTAGCAGCTAGCTTTTCCGCTTTTACGTCCATCCTTGTCCTGTTATGTTCAAATCGGGGTAGGTGTGACCTGCATAAAACTTTGATTTATCAGTTGTAAGGTTAGTCTGTTTTTCTTTTTTCATGATGTTTGATTTGCTATCAAAGAAACAGCACGCAGTCGCTATTATTATCGGTTTGACAATCAAATGAAGTGTTTCATTATTAAAAGTCACGTATACCACGTTATTCGTACGCTTTCGATTTGACTTTTCAATGCACAGAATTACGAAATGACAGAATTGGGTATTGGCTTACAAATAACGGACAAGAAGAGTACATATAGAGTCTCACTAAGAGGAGTTAAAGTCGAACGCCGATCACTGGTTGTATCATTTTATGCGCATATGATCTTCAGCAACATTTCCGTATTCTTGAAGAAATCGATGACACTTATGAAGCGATTATACGTAAACGAAATAAAAGCGAGTATATACCAAATCTCGAGATTTATCACGAATTGGACATTACTAGCCTCGAGAAAATGTTTAATGTAGTAATGAACGACTTAGTGAGAGAGAAACTAATGGTAATGGACATACTTATTGACGTGATGAAATCATTCTTGCGAACGAATGATAACAAAGTTATTGCTTTAAACCACGTCGCGATGAGAATAATTATTGGAGTGACTATACGAGAAATTATTGCCAGATGAATGCGAGCGAATAACAATTTACTATATGGATCAGAGGATAAGGAGTTGAAAATTTTCAAACTCATTAGTCTTAAAGATTTTCTTTTACGGTTTCAATCACCAGAATCCGATCTAAACATTCACTTAGTAATGGATAAGCTAAGACACGACGCGGTGAAAAATTATTTGATCCCAATGATTGATATAGTTATGGCAAACGAATGTCAAGACGAAAAAGATTTCATAATATTGAACAAAAGTGGACTTCAGACAACAGTAATCGAGCGAAATAAAGTCGAGAATAATCACAACATTGGAAGTATCAATGATTTACTCGAAGTGGGCCTACATTCACGAAATTGTTTGACTGATCATATTGGTGGAGAGTTTATAAACTGGAAAGAATTAAATACAGGAATGATTCCGCCGCTAACATTTTAGCAACAGTTGGCAGATGTCGATACATTGGACATATCCTCAATTGATAGTCAAGCGATTGAAATTTATCAGTACTAATGTCAGTCACAGGAGACCAGAAATTACGAAAAGCACTTCGAATATCTTGAAGCGAAAGAATAAAATCAATATTTAATAATTCCACTTACAACTATCGAAAGCGATCTCATTTAGCAAAGTTTTTATCCTAAAAACACGTTTCTTTTAGTCTGCTAAAAATGTTTGTTGGCTATAATTAATTGAATATGTAGCGAATTAAACGCTTTTCCGGTTAGTTGTCGACATGGGGGAGAAGTGTTATATGCGAACCGGGTTTTCACGCAACCAACAGCAAACAAATAAATCTAAATTACATATAAATAGTTTAAAAGCCTTTCCTTGCCTGATATTACAATTATTTGAAGAAGAGTAATAGTTTTTTATGTGCACATTTCACAAAGTAATCATTTTTGTTCTTCGCATTTTTGTATTTTTATTATTCGGTTTTGTATCGGTCGCAAGCGATAAAAGCTTGTTATGTATTTTTCATTAATAATTATTCAATTTAATTAAACACGAAAAAGTGTTATTTATTTTAATTTAGTTCAATGCAAAACAAGCATTAATTTATGATAGTTTATATTAATCTCGATAAAAGGGGATCGGCGATAAAAACCGTTCGAATGTTTCTTTAATCCTCATTTAGTTTCGTTATTTGTTAATAGTTAGCATCCTTATTTATTGTGGGTATCGATTTAGTTAAGGTTTATTATTTGTGCAATTTTAATTATTTTCTGTCAAGCGGATCACGAGATATTAGCCATCACTTATAATAATTTAGCTAAATAAAATCAACGCATGATTTCGGTTATGCAACACTAACGCAGAAGCATTTGTGACATATTCGCGTTGTTCATCGCTTAAGAATATATCAAACTGAGAAACAAGAATGATCATTAGTATTTCTCTCAATTTGATACCAATTTTAATTAATATATAGTTAAATTCATTAATATGAGGTGTAAATTATATATCAAAATCAAAAATGGTTAGCAAACTGTTCCCTACTAATTCAAGTTCCTAAATCTTTTTCAGTATAGATTTTCTTTATTTTTGGTATACCGTTCGGATAAATAGCAACGTCATAAATAAGCTTGCACATCATAGATAATAATTAAAACATAGACAGAATATTTGTGAACACTAAACCGGCAACTAAAAAAATCGCTATTTCGAAAAATTTACAAATATTTTAATTTTGGTTATTAATAACATAAACAAACTTTTTTAACATTGTTGTCAAACAAAAATTCCAAAGTCCAATAGCTCGATTTTTTCAAAGTATGGATTTAATGGGGTTGCGATTGTATAATGATTTATTTTTTATATTTATTATACAGTTAGAAATTACAATTTACTTCTAAATAATAGTTTACTTGTTACAATATATTTTTCTTTGTATTTAAGGCTCTAATATTTATTTAAAATTTAATTTTATAACTAAATGAAACTATTTTATTTTATAACATTAACTCAATTTGTTATCTTTTATTTATTTATCTGACTTTTTAGACAGATATATGGATTTGACTATTTTGTCCGTCCGTCCGTCCGTCAGCACTCTTATTCTAATAAAGGGATTTTTATATTCACTCTAATAAAGGGATTTTACTATTTTTTTATTCTAATTAAGGGATTTATCCAGTTTATAATTCTAATTAAGGGATTTTAAACAATATTTTATTCCAATAAAGGGAACTCCATGTTAATATAACCAAAAAATTGGCATATAAATGGTCAAAAAAAGCTTAAAATTGGTCAAATATTTTGAAAAATTGTAAAAAACAGGCAATAAATAGATAAAAATTGGAAAAATAAGGCAAAAATTACCAAAAAAAGCTAAAATTGGGAACGGGATCTCCCGTTTTTATATGAAAACAGTCTTAAAATGTTAAAATATACAAAATTAGTTAACATCTGAACGGGATATTCCGTTTTTATGGTAAAAATTTGCACAAAATTGGTAAAAATAGGGTAAAATTAGCCAAAAATCAGAACGGGATATTCCGTTTTTATAGTAACAATTTGGACAAAAATGATAAAAATAGGGTAAAAATAGCCAAAATCAGAACGGTATATTCCGTTTTTAAAGTAACAATTTGCACATAAAATGATAAAAAACCGGGTAAAAATAGCCAAAATCAGAACGGGATATTCCGTTTTTAAAGTAACAATTTGCACAAAAAATGATAAAAAATAGGGTAAAAATAGCCAAAATCAGAACGGGATATTCCGGTTTTAAAGTAACAATTTGCACATAAAATGATAAAAAATAGGGTAAAAATAGCCAAAATCAGAACGGGATATTCCGTTTTTAAAGTAACAATTTGCACATAATATGATAAAAAATAGGGTAAAAATAGCCAAAATCAGAACGGGATATTCCGTTTTAAAAATAACATTATGCAAAAATATTACCAAAATAGGATGAAATAGCTAAAAATTTAAAAGGGATATGCCGTTTTAAAAGTAACATTACTGGAAAATATGACCAAATTAGGGTGAAATAGCTAAAAATCTGAACGGGATATTCCGTTTTTATATTAAAAATATGGACAAAATGACAAAAATCTGGTAAAAATATGAAAAAATCTAAACGGGATGTTCCGTTTTTAAAGTAACACAACCGGAAAATATGCCAAAATAGGGTAAAAATAGGAAAAATTCTTGGCGGAATTTTCTGAAATTAAAAGTAAAAACCTTAACTATAGTAAAAGTTATATAAAATAATGGAAGCGAGTGAATGAAGTTAGCCAATATAGTAATGAAAATTACATTACAGTTTCTATGATATTCGTATATGTAAAAGTTAAATTGGTTTTATTGTATGGAAGTTTGGTTTTCGATTCTATTTAGATTTCAATTCAAACGTTAACTAAATTAATTGAAAGATTTGATTAAAATTAAATTCACAATAAATTATTAAAAATAATAAATCAATGTCAGCCAATTACAGTGCTCAATAATAATTTTATTAAACATTTATTAATCGAAACAGTTTATTTAAGAATTAAGATTAGTTCTTCTTTCCAACTATGTTACAGAACATCAGATTATAAGTTAATAAACTAGCAATAAAAAAAGTTTCAAATTATTAAATTGACTTCTCATTGATATATACTTAATTTTTAACATCAATTAATATGGTATTAAATAATCCATATTTCAAACATGCACAACGTTATTTATACAATATTAAATAATGCAAGCTTAAATTTCAAACAACTAAGACCATTTAATGTTTAAACTTGAATTGTGCTTCGAATTTTATTTTATAAACTTGGGATAATTAAATCTGTAAGTTTTTCCATCTATCTGTGTGTCCAATTACTTAAGATATTAAAGGAATTCGTCCTTTTGCCTTCAAAAAAGCTAAGATATTTCTGACATGAGAATGTAAATACTTATAAAAATTGAGCACTCTATCAATGTGTCATTCTTGTTTTTATCTGACTGCAAAACTCAGATGGATCGAGTATGTCTGTCTGTCTGTCTGTCTGTCTGTCTTTCTCTCCGTCTGGTGTGCCATCTTAAAGTTAATCAAAAACATTATTTTAAATACAATTTAATTCAGTTTTTAATTTTTTTAAATTTCATGTTTATATATAGGAATTTTTTGTTAATTCATTATTTTTCTACATCTTTTTATCTAATTGCATCTAACTTTTTTTTAATCTGACTGACAGATATATTGAATTGGGTTTTTTTGTCTGTCATTCTGTCACTCTTATTCTAATTAAGGATATTTACCGATTTCTTATACTATTAAAGTGATTTTACAAATTTCTTATTCAAGTTGAGGGAATTTAACGATTTCTTATTATATTCAAGGGATTTAAAGGTTAATAAGAGCACTAAATAGTGTCAAATTGAACAAAAGTATTTTCAAAATTGGTATTAAAAGGGTTAAAAAATGGCCAAGACTGAGTCATTATAGGCAAATAATTGGTGATAATAAGATAATAACTTCTGTCGCATCTGCCGATAATTGCATTAAAAAGTGATTTCAAGCTTCAAAATGACAAAAAGGCCAAAATATTTGAACATTGGGCAACAATAGTCAAAAATGACATTAGTAGAAATAAAATATGAGCAGAATCTGGCGCTATTAGTAGCAAAAAAGGAAATTTATGTTCCAAAATTAACAATAATCTGGCTTAAGCAGGCAAACCATGGCAGAAATGGTCAAAAGGAAGGTGGTATTTGCCAGATTTTGGCGGTATTTAATTGATTTTCATATTCATATTGGTTAAAACGCAGTTGAAAAGAGTTAAAATTCATGTTAAAATAACTAAATATAAATCTGAAATTTAAGTGGCATCTGCTGATAATCGAGCTGGTATATTATAGAAAACAAAATATTGAAATGTATAGCGAGCGAACGTAGTGAGCTAGCGACTATAAACTAACTAAAATTAACTTTGAAAAGTCAGATATTATGACCGTATCGATCTTGTTTGATAATGGATTAAGTGATACGATTAATTCAGATTTTTTCTAAAATTACACGATTATCTCACATGTTTTGTAGTTAGATAAATGTAATTGATTACATCCTTACGTCTGTCACACACATTATAATACAATATATACCGTTCATTTTTCTCACATATCTTTATAATAATTAAGGTATTTTTTCTTTAATGTAAAATGATTTTATTAACTAGTTTATTAAGGTATTCAAACTTTTTTATAAATAAAAAATGTTTAAAAAGCCGATAAAACGCTATACCTTCCTTCAAATGGAATAGAAAATTCTTCATAAACCCTCCAAAAATTGATAAAACATTAAACAGTTTAAAAATTCAAACGTTTTATTCCACTTTTATAATAATTAATAGATTTTATTGTTATTTTTATGAAAACAACATTGCTCTAATTTAACAGTTCATCAAAACAATTTTAGAAAATGTGAAGTAAATAGTATTATTTTATAGAAGTTATACTGTATATTTTGTTTTTTGATATTGGCAGGTCGTTGGTTAGTAGTTTTAGAAGATAGATTGAGTATTCTAGATTATTACCTTTTTAAAGTCATCATTAAGCTAGTCAAAGTTAAAGTATAAAAAGTGCGTCATTCAAATTAAAAAAACAAGAATAACCATTTTCATAAATTTTCTCAGATGTTTTTCGTTTTGTACATATTTTATCATTTTTCAACGATTTCTTTCAATGTTTTGAAGCAATAGATTCCATTTATGACACATATTTCAAACATTGTTGTTCATTATCTTTATTTATTTGCTAAAAACGTCTACAAATTAACAGTCAGAGTATTTGTATGCTTGTTCAGACGCAATCATATGTAATGTAAAATTCGTAAACTTTAACAAAAAATGGTAAAAAAATTATTTCTTTATCGAAATAGATAAGGTATAATTTTAAGTTAACTTTTTAGACAGATGTATGGAATTGGGATTTTCTCCTTCCGTCCATTTGTCCTTCCGCACTCTTATTCTTATTAAGGGATTTTAAGTGATATCTTATTCTAATAAATGGATTTCCATGTTAATATGGCCATAAATGGCAAAAATAGGCATAAAAATGGTCAAAAAAGGTCATAAAATTGGTCAAAATTTGTTAAAAATATCCATTAAATAGATAAAAATTGGAATAATAATGCAAAAATTACCAAAAAAAAAGGGAAAATTGAGGGATCTTCCGTTTTTATATCAAAACAGTCTTAAAAATATCAAAAATAGACAAAATTCGTTGAAATCTTTAAAAGATAATCAGATTTTATAAAACAATTTGGTCGAAAATGATAAAACCGGGTAAAAATAGTCAAAAATCAGAACAGGATTTTTCGTTTTGATTTTTATTATAATGACTTTAAATTCAAAAATAGAATTGATTATATGCTTGTTTAATGTAAAAATCTGAAATTATAAGTTAAAATTAAAATTTTTGAAAAATAACATAAACTAATGGCAGCGAGCAAACGGAGAGAACGAGCGACCAAATATTAAATGAAATTAACTTTACATAGTCAGATATTTAGACCGTATCGATCTTGTTTTGTCATATATTTAGTTTTAACTAACAAAATTTCATGTTTTACGAGATTAATATCGTAATAAAATCATTGTCTTTCTTCAAAAAGTGCTGCTCTCAAATTAATTAGTATAAAATACTGAAATTTATAAATGCATTCCTTTCGTTTCCTTTGAAAAACCTACTGATTTTTACTTTCAATACTTATATTATTAGCATCCATTTACTTTATTCAAAAATAAATACTACTTTGCAGCATTTAAGCCTTATAATCTTTATTTAAGTTTCTTTGAACTTTAAAAAAACTAGTTAATTGTTTAATTTATTGCAGTATTTTATACAAAATAATACTGTTTTAGAAACTGTAAAAAGTTATGCATAACTTTATAGAACTCAAACTATTAAGTTTGACTTTTAGTATATTGGACGATCGAAAACGTAACTAATTTTAAACATAACTAAACTATTTCAATGTATGAATGTTATTTTTTATTTAAAAATATGAATTATTAAATATAAATAAGAATTAAAATTTTTACTTGGTTCTAATTCTTTATTAAAATCTTCTGTATGTGCAAGAGTTGTTTAAGTTTACGACATTTAAATTATTAAATTGTTGTCAAAAAAATTTACACTTCATTTAAAAATAGATAAAATTAAAAAAAATTAAAAAAAGTTAAAAAACATATAAAAAAGTTTACAAACACACTTGGATATGACAAATACAACATCTGACGTTTTAAAGTTGAGTTTAAAAAGAACAGGACTGTTTCAATTATAATTTTTAAATATATAAGCACATTTCGTATTATTATTTTTTCATCTGACTGCAAATTTGTCAGACATATGGATTTGACTATGTCCGTCCGTCCGCCTGTCCGTATGTGCACACTCTTACATTAATAAAGGGAATTTGATCTTTTCTCTAATGAAGGGATTTAACATTTTTCTTACTTTAATAAAGAGATTTTGACCTAATTCTTATGCTAATTAAGGTAGTTGATTAGTCAAAAAGGACAAAATAAACGGTCAAAAAGGTATGCTCAAAACTGGCATTAAAGGGGTCAAAAATGGACAAAATTATTTCCAAATTCTCAAGAATCTGATATAAAATATCCAGAAATAAGATTAAAGTTTGAGTGGCATTTGCCGCTTTTTGTTGAAAAAATAGGCCAAACACAAAAAAACTGGCCTATATATACAAATTTAGGCAAAAATGACCAAAAATTAAGAATAAAATACAGTGGAATATGCTAGTTTTGACATAAAAATGAGATTTTCAAACTCATAATGGCTAAAAACTAGCCAATTAAGGGCAAAATTAGGCTAAAATTACAAAATTTGATTAATACCAAAAGTGGCATATGCCGGTTTTTGCTGTAAAAATATTGACTAACAAACTCAAAATGGTAAAAAACTACTTATAAACTGGACGAATTAGTAATAAACTATAATTAAATGATAAAATTTGATTAATAATAAAAGTGGCATATGCCGCTTTTTTGCAGTAAAAATATGGATTTTTAATCTCAAAAAGGTCGCAAAATTTAGTCAAAAAAGGGAAAATTAGGCAAAAATGTCAAAACTTAAAGTGGCATATGCCACTAATAAACGATAATAAAGCGATTTGTTTTTGATTTCATCTGCTTTTAACATAATAAAACAGAAAATTTAAAATGATGGGAGCGAGCGAACGAAGAGAGGGAGCTACCATAATCTTACTAAAATTTAAATAGATCAGTCAGATATTATGACCGTATTGATCTTGTTTTCTATTCCATTCTATTATGCCCATACGCGTTTGTGAGATCGCTTTTGGGTGTTACGCGCAAAAGCTTTAATTTTTAATAAATACTGTGTTATATAATATAACGTGGAAACTACCGATTATTCTTTTATAGACGCACACAAATTTACAGTAAAATCCAACTCATTTCATAAGTGATATGGATAAATGTTCAAAATGGTCACCATATAATTTAAAACAAATTGTCGATAGAATTTTAAGTAATACTGGTAGACACATTATTAAAGTTTAAACATATAGATCAACACAGTATAACTAAAACATAACAAAACCGGAATTGTCTTGAGCTTATATATTAAAGATAATCATGCCAACAATGTTAATCCAAACAACTGTTATGCTAAGAGAGTTTGATTTTGCTGTAAGTTTGTGTGCCTCCTTAAAAGAATATATGGTAGGTTTAGAATATTAATAACATATTATTTAATTTAGATTAAAATTTACATTTAAAAAAACATTTTTATCAAAACAAATTAGCATAAGAATTTTAAGGCATCATAAATGAACATCTAATTGTGAATTTAAATTGTTAATAAATATAAAATTTAATTTAAATGCTTAAACTATAGAAATTTTAAGAGAATTTTAAAACACATAAACTGTGTGTAAGAAAAGTTTAGAAAATGTATTTGCTTTTATATATAATTAGATAATAATCGCGTTTATGCCTGGATATAAGTCATTACTTAAGAAACAAAATAATTAATTACTTGTAATTTAAAAAATAAAAATAGAAAAATTGAACTAATAATTATTAATAGATTAAAATCAATGATTATTGTAATTACACATAATATTGGATAACTGCAGATAAGTTTATTAGAAATTTATTTTGAAATAAAAAGCGAAATCAACTTAATTCCACGATTGTTTGTTTTGCTGTAATATTAGTGTCACCCGTAGATTTTGGATCATTAACGTACTCTAACTTCATCGAAGATAAAGAACTTGTAGGACATCGTAGTTCAACATTAATATGACATCTTTTATGGCAAATGTAGTTGCAATCTATAAGTTTATTTAAATATATTATATGAATGAGGCACACGCTTCAATAAATAACAAGTTTGCAAAATTAACACATTATTATTTGTTATACTGTATTAAATTGTTTAGCGAACATTTTAAGTTCTCGAAATTTTAAATACTAGACCCAAATACTAAATTTAATTAGCGAAATCTTTAACATTTGTCCAGGTAATTTTATCAAAAAAATTATACATTTAAAGTAATGGTTAAGACAAAAAATACCCACATAAAATCTTTAGCTTAAATATATTAGTTTTATTAATCTAATTACTATAAGCTAATTTTTCAAAGTTTAAAATTCTATATTTATTTCTCTTCAAAGGCACTATTTGTGATTAAAAACTTGTATAAAGATATATATTTACCTCTGCATTGGTATGCCTGCTTTCCAGGTCTTCGAGAAAATAATTTGCTGCACACTTGACATGTGATTGATCTAAAATTTATCATTTTTTAAATTTAAATAATCTATAGGTTAATATTCGAATTAAACATATCCAAAACTGTAAAAATTTAATTGTAACTTTAGGTAAAAATAATTTGTTATACCCCGATATGTGCTTCGCTACAAAGATGTGTTGGTTGTATAAATGAAGTTTTACACCACGTTTTCGCCACTTTCTCTTATTTACTAACGATATTGGTATTACAAAATAACTGCTTTCGAATTTGAAAAAGCCGTTATTAATAATGCTATGCAATGAATAATTTTTAAAAAAAAACCTTTTAATTCCAAAGTCATCGATTTCAATCACTAGAGTAGACTTTTCGTGCACAAACGTTTTCGAAGATAATCCACTAATTTCGCTGAGATTACTATTGCTATCTTTACTATGTTCACCTAAGCATTAGAATGGCTCGAATTAATGATTAATACTTATTTCACTGAATGAATATAGTTTTACCATTATTTAAAACAATATCTTTAGCCGACGATGGCTCTCTTGATGTGGGCACAGATTGAGCCCTGTCTGATGTGGTAGAGCTTACACTGCTATCTCTACTCGACAACTCATCTTCCTTATCAATACGTATCTCTACTGACTTTGATCTATTTTTGTTAAAACTTAGCTTTCTTCTTATAGCTCTTATAATAGCACGCGGCTCTTTAGATCGGGATCTACTTTCTGGCAATTGTTAATTTTTGTTAAAGAAAAACAAAAAAATATATTATAACAATCGTTGATTGATTTCAAGACGTATTAGAATTATTTATGTTAAAGATTTCATAAAATTTATGAAGTTATGGCTATTATTTCTATGTTAATTGCAGTCAGATATTATGCTTACTACGTTCGAGTGTGTTCGAAGCTGTCGATGAAACAGTACTGCCATCAGTGAAACTCTGATTATCAGGTATTGTAAGCGTTTCACTGTCTATTGTTTCGGGTAACTAAAAGTATTTTATGTAAAGTTGTTAAATAGGTTCTTTTCAGTTATTTTGCAGTTTAAATGCCTGATTTTGACGTATTACGTTATATTACCTCTAAACTGTTTTTTGCATTCGTTTGAGTTCTTTTTCCATCTTGTTTCGTACAAATTGGTTCGCTTTGAGTTAATTGTGATGTTGCTTAAATTTTAAATGTAATAATTTAAAACGAAATCAAACTTTTTAATTTGCAAAAATGAGTATTTAAATATTTTTAATGATTAATGCGATTCAATTATAGTAGGCTCACTCAGCTAACCAATGAACCCTCGTCCACCCTTTAAAACCCCAGCAAATTGAAATTTAAACTCAAGCAATTTCTTTTGAAACCTAACATTGTTAAATGCTTATTCATATCTGTGCCGAGTTTAATCCATGAAGTTCCAATTTCAACTTTAATTAACAAAAAATGTAGTGACGGAAAAAAGATTCGGTTATTTATAGAGGTTAGTTGTACTGCAGTTATTTTATAGAAGTCGCATAAATAAATTTCTGTTGCTTTAAATAGTATATAAGAGGCATAGAAATCGTAAAATAAATAAAGCAAAAATAGATTTGCAGAAATCGTTTTTTTATTAATTATACTTTTTGTTTCTTATTTTTGACTTCATTAATAATTAGTTTTAAGCCTTTATAATATTTTTGATATTCTACAGGCATTAATTTTCTTAATGTTTTTAAAGAATTATATTTATTTAATCTTATGCAGACAACTTGTTTTTGAGATAAAATTAAACTTAAAAATTCAGAATTTTATGATTTTTGCATAAAACTTTTAATTTTTGGTTTCTAACTACTGTAGTATTGTTGTGCATTGAGCCCACTATTTATTAATAGTTATATAAAATTGATATACGCATATAAATAGAATGTATATTACTTATCTCTACAGTTGCATCTGAATCGACTTCAGCGTTATTTTCATGCGGATTATATATTAGAATGAGTTCTATGCAATTAATTCAAGCCATCGTGCAAACAGATATACGAACGTAAAAACGTATTTAAAGGTATTATTTTATTAAAATAAATTATGATTTACCTTTGTTTATTCGCGAATTATTAACAGCGCTATTCGTAATCAAAGTACCACTACTAATACCACTATTAATTTCATTCAAATTAGCGGATAGCCGTTGATTTTCGGTAAAAGTTGATTGACGTAAAGGAGTACTGCTATGCTCCATAAGAAGAAACTAATAAAGAATTCAGATGTATTAGTATTAGTTAATCGAAACGTCGATTTAATGTTAGCTTCAAAATATAGTTTAGTATCGATTCTATTAAACAAATTATTTGAATTTTATATTAGATGCCCAAAAAAACGCTGATATTTAAATCACCATTTCTTTTCCTAATATTAATACTTTCTATTCCCGCCGGTCTATTACAATGGTAGTACATCTAAGTGCATAATTTTAAAGTTAAAAATTAATTAATTCATTAATTATGAATAATTATTAATAAAAAATATATAGCCATTTTAAATACATCTTTAAAATGTATGATATTTTTTTCTAAAAAATGTGAGCTAGAAATTAATGAGTTCTTGGACTCTAGTGTTTTTAATTATTTTGATATCAAATAATTCTATTCTATTCTTCTACTCATTCATTCCGTTCAAGATTTTTAGTAATTCATTCATTATTGATAGCAATTAAAACGTCAAAACTCGATAAAATTTATTATAGAAAATGGTTAAAGTACCTCAACGCTGAGATTACCGGATACGTCGTCATTTTCTAGAGGACGTGTTTGCAAAGTTATAACTTGCTTCTGGCTTGGATTCAATTTTAGTTCTTCCACGCTGACTATACCTAAACCTAAAAATTTATCTGCACCTAAAAATAAGCAAAATATAATACAATGGATAAACTAATGTAAACTAATTAAAAAATAGTTAACTTGGATTATAAAGAAGACGTGACTGTTATCATAAGTATAGATGATTAGATTATTAATTATAAATGTATTCAAATAATAAGTATAGGATTAATGTGTTACAATAAATTAATCCATAGAGCAAACATTGTTTATATATATAAATTGAATAGGAACTATGATTTAATACTGTTTGTATCGCATTTCACGCTAAATACACATTAATATTAGAGACTTAATTTATATTGTCGTCATTAAACTTTTAAGCAAACAAGAATTTGCTATTCCTGTTTATTGCAGCATAATTTTACAGCTTGTTCAGCTGTAATAAATAGATGCATATTGACAATATTAAAGTCTATAAATATCTACACTAAAAAAATTAGTGAATCAAATTCGATACCAATAAGATTCGGGTTGATTTAATTATCAAAATCCAAATTAAAGCTATTAAATGTTTACAGTTTTTGTATCGTTTTTTTCTGTTTGTCAACGCACCATAATATGTTATGCAAAGTAGAATCCCAAACAGTTAAAAAATTTTGACCCAAGTATAACTTCGGCGCAGTCCTGCCCTAATCCGATTTTTTTAATAAAATTAAAGACCAACTACGCTTATACTTAATAAATGTGTTGGTGATCAGAGAAGGAAATTTGGGAATCTAATACTAATTAACTTTAAAAAATGAGTTTTTATTCATAACTTGTCACCAATGATAATTGACCCGAATGGTTTTCAAAAGAAACTTGCATCACTATAATAATAACTATGGCAGTGAAAATCGTTAATTAACTATTGAACAAAACTGTTTTAATTTCTATTAAAAACGAGTTATTAATCTGTTTAAAACACAAATTAAGGAAATTTAAGTATATGAAACAAACGAATTAAATGATTTTTGAAATATTCAAAGATATTTAAAATTTTAAAAGGTTTTTCAATTTTTTAATTGGAAATTTAATAAATGGCACTGAATATGCTAATAAATTGGAATAACAATTTAGAAAAAAATACAGATTTAATTTAATTTACTTCAAACTATGTTAATTTGGAAGAAAAAATTAGGCTCCGTTGATGTTTTTAGAAACAATTGAAAGCGAATCAATGAATATAACCTAAAGTCTTAGATAATATTGTATTAAAATTAATTTTTCGAACTAAAAATTTAAACTTTTAAACGATTTTTTTAAACGATTTTCGACAAAATTTAACGATTAATAAACGATTTTGCACCTTTTTTCTAACGATTTTCACGGCCCTAATAATAACCTTAAATAGCCTAAAATTTATATGCTCGACTTTGTCTACTCGACTATACAAAGTGAACTAACACACCATATTATGTTATTCTAACTTTAAAGTAGAAGCTTTTATTTATAAAATGTCATCAATGTCCTTTTATAGAATCTTTTTTTAAAAAAACTCCTATTTCAATATTAATAAACTCAAAAAGCCTTCTATACTGATGAAAATTCCATAATTACGATGAACGCGTTCACATACAGGCGGACGCAAGGACTAATTAAATTAATAGCAGACTTTGAAAAATTTTCATCTACCAAACTTAAAGTTCTAACATTTTATAAATAAACTATTATTGCAGGTTTCAAAATAAAATTCATAATCATTCTTATCGAATTTTTAACACCCCTCCCCCACATAAATGTTAATTTTATTACAAGTAAAGTTTTGAAAATCATATTATTGCAATTTATTAAAAAAAAGTATTTTACCAATTTTTTCATCCTTCGATTTATCATAAATTTCAAATAATATTTCCGATGATTCCTTTTGAAGATTACTGTAAATGCAATAAACATTTTTGTTATCAAATGCTCATTATCAACGACAGAGATGATGAGTATGATTATCGAAAATGAATAAAACATAAATTACAATATAAAGTGTTCGTTCCAAACCGGATTCGAAGTTTCCTTAATAGTTGATGTTAGCATACGTTGCGATGGTTCGTCAACTTCAATCACGCAGTACGGATTTTTGCATCCTATCATTGTTAGCCAACGCATCAATTAAATGGAAAAATTGAAACTTTTTATTTATGACATGTACTCGCCTTTAGTTGCTCCGAGATTATTCGATTGAACAACTTTTACGAATAATTTTCGTTCAATATTAGCATCGTTTGAAACAGGCTGTGATAAAATTTGTGAATAATAGAATATTATATTTGTTGTTAGTGATAACATACGTATATCAATCTTGTTTAAACTTTTTTTTAATAAAACAGCATAAAAAATATTTTTCTACGCATTTTTAAACAATGGTATTCTAACAACAGTCGCTAAGAAAAATCAAGCTGGAGGGTAACTTTTGCAAATACTTAACACGCGTTTAAGTTGAAAATCTATATCAAAAGTCAGGGTTAACTATATGGGGTAAAAATTTAATAGAAAAACTTTTTTGAGTGGTTAAATTTTTACAAAAAAAATATAAAAAAATTAATTAAAATATTGTTTGAATACGATTGAGTGGTAAATTTACACATGGAAAAGTTTTCAAACGTATAATTCAAGCGTTATACAATGAATAAAAATAAATTTAATAAAAGTGTAAAATAACTTTATTAGTACAGTATTAAACTAATTAAATTACCAATCCATCAGAGTTGGCATGAAATTTTGGAAAGTCGTAGAAGCTAGAAAAAGATAGATCAACAACAGTGGACGTAATCGTGTTCAATATGAT
>JAQIXJ010002142.1:0-16928 GCA_034700185.1 Phthiracarus laevigatus | reverse complement strand
TTATAATTTGAAACTTTTGTTTTGAATAAAATAAGTATGTATTTGCCAATATATGCGAAATCAGTATCATAATTGCTAATGAAGGTGATAGTGATCACCGAAAGCTCCAATAAACATAATTAAATAACTGTCTAAAATTTTTTTGATGCTTTTTATATAATATAAAACAGAATATTATGGATATAGTTAATAAACAATCTATAAGCTTTATTTAATTTTGATTTAACATGTATTGATTATAAGTTCATCATTATGTAATATAATGGCTTAGTTATTGTTAATACAACATTGAACCTATTATAGGCTAACAAGTAAGATATTCAAAATGAATAAAAAAATTTATGTTTATTAAAACTGTCAGTACTATCAATTTTATTTGAGGCTATCTTTTAAAAACAATTAGATTAAATTTTTAATTATTAAATTTTATAATCAATAATTTTTGAATTTCGAAATTTAAATATGCTTTTCGAAATGCTTATATTTCAAATTTAAAGTCCTCAAAAACAAACTTTGTTGCATTGGCGATACGTTCGAAATAGCTTTGATACTGGCTTTTAAAACTACTCGCCTCCGAATGGTTAAACACGCTATATAAACCGTCGCGCAGTTCTGCTAAATGTTCCGCTGAATAATATCCAGTCATAAATATAAATGGAAAGTTGAACAAAAACCTCTTCAACCACTTTTGTCTTTGAAATATTAAAGATATTAAATTTTTGCCATCAATATAATGCCAGCTCTCTTGAGACTTAGATGCAAGTTTAATTTGATTAACATTTATAAAGAACCAGAAGTCATCTTTTAACGTCGAATTAATTTGAACCTTTTGTTCGATTCCAACGTCCTCAGGAATGTTTTTTATCTTGTTCAAAACAGTTTGTTTAAGATCATCTTCTTTTCGAAAAGTCACTTTAAAACCAGAGCCAATATCTTCGTTTCGAATTACCAATGGATCATTACCTTTTTTGTCTTCAGACACGAAGCTATCATAACAAATACTTTCGCTGCTTTTAAATTTTTTTTCTGGTTGAAAGTCAGTAAATATTTTTGCTGTCATGTTATCACAGCTTTTACTGTAATTAATGCTACTCACTCTTTTAGAATCTTTTTCTATCTCACCTGAACTCAATATTTTAGCCATTACAAACTAAAGATAAAATTTAAGTAATTAAATGCTCACAAAAACTTCATAATAAAATTTAAAATGAATTAAACATTTATGTGTTTTTATATAAAAAATGAGACTCAAATTGACGCGATAGCATAACAAGTCCAAAAATGTTGTGCTGATATTGATAAGATTTGAAAATTACAGCGTATGCCTAAGATAATATTAGACATATCTTATCAAGTAAGAGTATCAGGTGTAAAAAATATTTACTTATTATATTGTTTAATTCCTAGCAAACGATTTATTTTAATGCGTGTTAAAAAAACATGATTATGATTAGATATATAGTGAAGATTTCTTCAAATATTAGCAATAATAGTATAATTACTAAAGTTACATTTATAAAACTTTTAAAAGTTCATTTTTTTATTTTAGTAAAGCTATAAACTATTTAGCTAATCTACTCCAGATTTATTAAAAAATTAGTCTAATACAATTTTCATATTTCAAACGGCACCCGACAAAGCACTCAAGAAGCAAAGGAAGTGAGTTTCTCCGCGCTTTTGTTTCTATCCGCTTTATATAAAAAATTTCTGACAACTATTAAATCTTAACTTAGAAACAAATGATGTATTTTTATAATGTATATTTGTGTCACAACTACCAGCAATAAAGTGTTCGGCACAAATAAATTAATCAAGTAAACTTAAAATGTGACATTAAAGATGCAAAAAAATTGTATTTAACTTTGTTAACTATTAATTAACAAATTTTAGTTGTAGTTGAAATGTTTTAATTTAATATTTAATTTATAATTATTCAAACTTCAATCAAAATAAAAACTTTCAATCACTTAGTTTATTGTAATAGCCTTTATTTAATTATCAATAAAATAAGATAGAGTGTTTTTAAATATTCACGATTCTGCAAGTTTCCAAGTGTTTAATATATATCAAAATTACTTAAATTCCAGTATTTTTAATGAAAATCCTTATTTTTGTTTTATCGAAAAAAGTACTTTTACTAAATCATATAGATCTTGTGCGTGACTGACATATATCAATTACTTGAGTGTTTTTCCAAGTAGTTTTTCATCAAGACCTATTGCAAGTTTTTTAATTTTTTTTCTTTAACACTTATAAACTTAGATTTGGATGTTAAGTTCAATTATTTTTACGTCATAGAATGAGATAATTCAATTAATTTTAATAAATAGTTTATGTTAGCTAATCCAAATCAATTATCATCTTAAAATAAGTAGGTAGTTAACCAAACAAGGAGAAATTAGAATTTCTTTATGCTTAAAACAAAAAAACCACTTATGATAATTTATAAATGTTAAGATAATATAGGCTAATTAAATAACTTGTTTAAATTAAGTTCATAGCCAAAGACAATTGTTTGAAAATGTTTGCAATTATTAAATATTTTTTTCAAATAGCATAGCAACAGAAAATACTTAATGCTTCTATTATTTTAATTTTCTTTAAATACAAAACTAATTGTTTAATCATATAAATATTTTAAATATTTAATGTTTGTATTAAGTTTTTAAACGCATTATACTGGTTATAGTATCTGAAAAAATGTAAGTGACATATTTTATTACTTTTCAATTAATTTAAAAGTAGTATTTAAATAGATTTATATAAAGTTTAAATAATAAAGTTTTTATTAATTTGTTTTAAATATGCATGACTTACGATTTATAGATTATTCACAATTCTTTCATACGCCCGGATTCATAAAGGTTTATCGAAAACCTATACATGAAGCTAGATCTTACAAGCATTTTGATACCTTTACTTACATTTTTTAACAACTAGACCATAATCCGAGTCTTTTAAAACTTCGACTAACCATGATTTAGAATTAATTTACAATTGTTTTTATTGAACATTGTTAAACTTTATTAGAATTGCATCTATTAAATGAAATTAATTTTTTCCTGCTTTACATCTACATATTTTCGATTCTACTAATTTGGTTTCATTGAACATGGTTTTTGAGCACATAAAAAATTTATAGCTCACTTTATTCTAAAAAACAGGCATTGGTTTTGACTAGATATGTATTCTTTCGTCCTCCCGTCCGTCTGTCATTTAATGCAAATACTTGTTTGAAAAAATACATTAGATAATTTTTATGTAATCTTAAAAATTACAAGTGTAAACACATAGGAACTACAATAAAAACCTTTCTGAACTGGACCAAAACTGGACTATGGACTTTTAAACTTAAATAATTTTTAAGGTATAATAGACAATATTGAGATAAAAAACAAAGATTATTTCAAATAAAGCAAACATGTTGGAATGATTTGCATTACCTGGGTTTTGAATTGGGAGATGGGCTAAAAACAGCCCAATATAGATAATAGTTTAATCAAATTTGTGTAAAATAATCAAATATAACTAAAAAACATTCAAATTAAATCGTGTAGCTTCTGCAGTTATTAAGTTTAATTGAACTTAAAATGGTTTTACAATGGTCAAAATAAAACCAAAAATTGGATGATTTTTAACTAACTGTTAAAGGCTGTAGTTGTCTAATGATGCAAAGAAAATTCCAAATTTTAACCAAAAATAAATGTAACTATTTTAGCACTAGGCGCAAATGATAGCCAAAAATTGGTTAAATTTATAACTCAAATGGAACTGCCACAAATGTTGTTTGAATACTTTAGAAAAACTGTGCTTACACCTCTTTATATATGATATAATTTATTTCAAAATTATTTAAAATTATGGCAGCGAGTAATAGATGTCAATGATATAAACATCCCAAACCATATAAGCTGGCATTTTTAGAAATATTGTTTTTAATTTTTTTATTGACAATTAATAGACAAAAATAATTTTGATGATTAATCAAATATGTCATAAGATATAAGTAATATGTTATTTAAGTTTC
Source organism: Phthiracarus laevigatus (assembly GCA_034700185.1). Taxonomy (NCBI): domain Eukaryota; kingdom Metazoa; phylum Arthropoda; class Arachnida; order Sarcoptiformes; family Phthiracaridae; genus Phthiracarus; species Phthiracarus laevigatus. The sequence goes on along the minus strand of JAQIXJ010002142.1, from coordinate 12,901 downwards.
ATGGCTTATAATAAAACTATTTAATACTTAGTAACAATAGATTTTAAAGATTAAAACTTCCATTATTGTTTACAAAAAAAGATTAATGCCTAAAAAATTTATACATTCATAGTTTAATCACGTTTTAGATCAATTATAATAAAATTAAAGACAACATGGAAACTTGACAATTCATTTGGTTAGACAATGAAAAGTAAAAATTCCATAATTAATTTATAAATGCGCGCATAGTTACGGACAGACAAAAAGCCTAATCGAGTGCTTAAGCTAGTGCTTAACATTAGTTTGTGTGCTAAAATTTAAGATTAAGTTTTCTTACAAGCTATACGCCTAGTTCAGTTTTTATTAAATAGTTTTAGCCTTAAACATTATTATGGGATGTAGTAAACATTATTTAACAAAAACATTAAGTTAATTCTTTTTGCATAAATTCTACAAAAGTAAGTGTGTGCACAGAAACTAACTTTAATTTTAAATAACCATATGATTTAGAAAATTGTGCATTTGACTAAAAATTCACTATTAAAAGTATTTAAAAATAATAATTAACATTCATTTTTATATTAAAGATGTTAAAATGGACATATACTTGTCAAAATGAACAAAAATAACTTTTAATTTCTTTGTAAAATTGTATTCAAATCTAGATTGCAAATAGTATAGCCAACATACCTAAAAAAGCTATATGTATTTTTAAAACAATTAATCTTAAAGAAAACTTTCTATACTTATGTTAAATCAGTTTAATTTTTTAACTACTACTGTTTTAATTTTCAAGAAACAAGAAATAAACAAAATTTTTTTAAAACTTTAACATGTTTTTTAAACAAGGCATAATTTGGGTAAAAAATTAATAAAAATGGCACAAAACTATTCAAAAATGATACAAAGAATGTTCATTAGCAATGCGCTCACATTATTCAATGACTTTTAGATTAGATATGCGCATTAATATCTATAATCATAATTAACTGCAGTCCCTTAGAACAAAATAAAATTATAATATTGTTGATTAAAATCTTTGTAATTTTATTTTTAGATAAAATTTTTTTATTTATTATTGTTTAGGTAAAATATTTATCTACTTTTAAAAATTGTACAAATAAGACTTTAGTGACCGTTTAGAATAATTTTAATCATTCTTAGTTTAGTTGTCGGCCTATCGACAAGTAGACACTATATTGCTCTTATATACACAAATAATATAGCGTCAAATCGCTTTTAAGTATTATGAGTAAAATATGTATCACCAAAATTTACTCTTATTAATCAAAAATATTTTCCAATTTTGAACCGATATTGTGTCAGATTTTAACAAATTACCATCATTATGTTGAATCTTGACACAAAAAAGCCCTGGTTTGCCACTATTAAAGCCAATTTTAACACAAGTGTTACCCAATTTGGACTTAATACTGTTAGATAAAAACGTCACAACTAAGGACAATACCAATTGATTACTTTTACAAAGTGATTTGAAAAAAGTCAATTTTATAAAATGCTACCCTAGTATTAATTTAATTTTTAAACTCATTGTTGAAGTTGAATTGAAATTTAGATCATTTGGATATGATTTTATTTTACCTTTTGTCTGCAAATTTTGAATAAATGCCCATTTATTTTTTTAAGGGTATAGCAGCAATATGGGTTAAAATAACTTTGTAAAGCAGCCTAGTTATAAAATCTTCTTGATATAAATAATAATTGTAACATATTTTCTTATATTTACAAATGTTTTGAATTTTATTAGACTGAACTTTGAATTAAGATGGAGCAACAAAAATCGTTTCTAAATTTGATAAATCTTGATGCTTACAACATTACTATTTTCGAGAAGATTTTCAACAACAAAAACAAATATTGCAAAACAACTTTGGAAAGTTTATATAATACTGTCGACTACTGTAGGAGTGTGCTGCAAATCCCATTAAACATTGATTTTCAAACTGTAGCTGCAAAATTCGCTCTTTCGAAAGTGGATATGGAAAAAGATGTAAAAGTAAAATCTAACAATTTTGTGGTTACAAAATATTTTGAATGTTACTTCGAATTCGCCTTCCATGAAATAGTTCTAGATTATTTTATTTCATGTAACGAAAATGATTTAATTACAGCTGATTATGATGAAAAATTGACATATCCAATGAAAGCGCATGAGGAACTTTTAAGTATTATTAATAACAGATATGATCGATACGAAAAAATCGCTAGCAAAGTTTTATTTGATGAATCAAATAATGAATGCACAAATCACAAAAATGATTGTGTGAAAAACATTATCTCTTTCGCTCTCAATTATTCTTTACGGTTTGTCTCGATTCCTTCTGCAGTTTGTCATTGGAGAAAAAGGTCAGTGGAAATGTTTATCAACTCATTTGGATCAATGAATGTGATAGCTGAAAAATATGTGGCTAATGCAAATTTATGCGTGCAAATGCACGAAAATGAAATTAAGAAAAAATTATGGTTTGCAGTAGATAACACGAAAATGGAAAAATCTGAAATCTTATTTGAGGGAAGACAGGTAACAATAGTCAGTGTAGATCCACCACACAAAATTGTTACTTATTTTATAGTAAATAATAGCAACAAAAAACTTTTAAAAGAACTTTTTAATATTTCTTTGTAAAAATATAATTTTAATTTTTTTGCATAAACAAAGAGTTTTGTGAAATTAAATTGCTAATAAAAGCTTAAGGAAATTTTTACAAATTTGGTAAGTTATTAACTTTGTTTTTACATAGAGAACTAGTTATTGTAACTTGTTTATTGAAGTAGTAAAATAAAAAATATAATCTATGTGAGATTTTGGAAGCACCAATTTTTATTAATAACTTTAACAGGAACTAACTGATATTTATGATAAAACAAAATTTATCAAAAGGAATCACATTGAAGAAATATAATTAATTGAAATTTATAAATCTTATGAATATTAACAAGATAAATAAGAAATTTGATTAATAAAGTGTTTTATTGTTAATTAATTATTGCTTAGGATTTTATTTAATTACTATACCATACGAAAAATTGATGTCAAGAAACAATTATATAAATTAAACATTTGAAACAGTTTAATTTGAGAAAACTAAGAAGAAAATTTATAACTAAGGCTGTATATACTTATATCAAAAGAAATATATTAGTTGCTTGGTTTTTTTGAGTTAACCTTAATAATATAAATTTAATGCAAATAAAAAAAGTCCTAGTGTATAGAATATAACTTTTAATAACTATTTTCGCGCAGTGTTAATAAACAATCATAAAAATGTTTGCGAAAATCATTGAAGAGAATGTAAGAATATCATTAAATTGTAACCTCGGATAAAGGCATTACGATTATGCGATTCTAACTGCATTTTATAACTGATTTAAATTGATATTGTTATACTTTAATAAACTGGTAACATTAACAATTGGCAGCGGAAAACTTAGTGACTGATCTCTTATGTATGAAAAAACGCGAAAACGACAAGTAAAATATTTGTTGAAACGGTTTGATGCCAAGAACAATATACAACTAAAATCTAAATTTAAACCAATTATCTAAGCGGTTTAAAGTTTACTTTTCAGCTAAATTTAGTGTGCGAAAATAAAACACTCAAAATTTAAACCAGTTATCTTTTAATTGATAGCCACAAAAGCTTTATAAATCAATTTTGTAGTAAGTTATTAGCAGATATCAGCATTTAGTTTTTGCGTCTGTCCGCTCAAGAACTCTTTTTATTAATTGAAGTATTTTGTTATTTGTTTTAATTAATGAATTTTACCCGATTTAACTTAGTAATTTCTTTAATAATAAAAGGAAGTTGTCCGTTTTTTCGTTCGCCATTGCCCTTTATATTTAGAATGCGGTATTGTTCTTATTGTTAATAAAGAAATATTTACTGTCTTATTTAATATTAAAAATAATTTGTCAAAATTTACAACAATTGTCATTGATAATAAGAAACAAACTAAAATAAGGTTGAAGTTCGGGTCTGGATATCACGTTTTTTATAATAAAATGTAAAATAGTCTAAGTAACCTATGTAAATTAATAGAGTAGAAAACAAGAATACTTCGTTAATTGAAATCAATTTATTGTAATTCAGTTATAAAAACTTCTCTCATCCTAGCATTTGCTATTTTGACGAGTTTACAATCCAGTGTGAAAGAAAACAGGAACTAATTTTGAGTCAACTCTAATTCCAGAAAAGTCTACTTTAAAAGTTGAAAACATGTATTACATAAAAAAGTTTGATATTTTTGTTTTTTAAACTTTATTGTTTAAACTTTAATAACTTAAAGATAATTTAACAAATAATGCATTGTTTATTAAAATTAACACCCTAAGATTTGTATTCAGCCTTGTATTAGCTCTAAAAGCGCCAACATCATTGTATTTTGAATTAAGAATTTGATTATGTTTAAAAAAAACTTTGTTTAAAAGATTTAATCAAAAAAGGATTTATTAATACGTTAGAGAAAAATCCGTTAAAGATTTAGTTAGTCCGTTATATTATACTCCGTTAGAAGTTTAATTGTTACGATAAAATGAACTGTTAGTTATTTTTATAATAATTAATTATTTGGTTCTTCGTGCAAACGTAGCATGCAAATATAAGACCGCTTTTTCTTCTTATTTTTTTGTAATGTGGAGCCGGATTCTTGATGAAATTTTATTTCTAACATATAATAGACAGTATTAGTTTATTTCAGTAAGTGCATAATGAATTAATGTTGAAATTAAAATAATAATGTTTTTAAATGTTTATAACTATTTAAAGTGCCTATTAAAATAAAATTTGCTATTAATAATATTATTTAACAAATAATTTGAAATCTAATTCCTTCAAAAAAATCATAAAATAAATAAATCAGACAGACTGTAACAGTCGAGGATTCTTTGCCTAAAAATATTAATAAGTTAAATATTAAATGATATAAGTAATTCAAAAAAATTATAATCAAATCATTGCACATTTTTTCAGTAATAAATCGTTATAAATGTTTTAGAAATTAACATGATATGTTTTTATCATTAAAACCTAATAATATAACTTATAAGGTCAAGTTAAAGAAAATTAAATGCAATTAACTCTACTAGTTTTATTCTAAATAGCAAAGTAATGAAAATCTAACTTTGGACTGTACAATTTGTTAACCTTTAAACATTAAAACTTTAGTCTAATTCTTTTTAAATTGATATTTTACATTGTCTTTTACAATTTTAGTTACATAATCTGTAAATTATATCAAATTTGTCAATTTTTGTTATCACTCCTTAATATAAATAAGATTTCTATTTTTGTGATAACTCCTTAATATAAAATAGATTTCTATAAGCAGAGTGACTTGTATTACTTAAATCTAGTGCAATCGATTGTTGTTTTTATAATAATAATTAGTTATGTTGAATTTCTTCCACATGTACAACTTGGTTAATTTGAAACTTTACTGATTTATGTTTAATGAAAATAAGTTTACAAAACAAATAATTTCAATAACTTAGAAAAATGGCAATTTTTGCTTTAATATTCTGTATTGTTGGTCTTGAACCTATGATGCGCAAATTTTTATTAAATAATCCTTGATAATGGATCTATTTTTAGTTCACTTTTTAAAAGTTATATTGATTGTCATAAATGTGTGTCTGTCTGTGTACTTATTAGTTCACTTCTAATTTTTTCAATTATAAAGTATATATATTAATAAAGGAGTTTCGTTACGATATGAGGCTTTTATCAATTTTTTCAGTTTCAATGTAAAAATACATTGATGTTAAAACATTTTTGACTCTTTTCTAGAACTTTTTTTATCGACTTTTTAGACAGATATATGGATTTGGGTATTCTGTCTCTCTGTCCGACCGCACTATTATTCTAATAAAGGGATTTTGATCTTTACTTTAATAAAGGGACTTTACCATTTTCTTATTCTAATTTAGGGACTTTAATCAATATCTTATTCTTATATAGGGAATTGAATTTTTATCTTAATAAAGGGATTTTATTATTATCAAATTCTAATTAAGTTGCTTTAGTATTTACTTCAAAAAAGCGATTTTGCCAATTTTATTATTATAATTAAGGGACTTTTAAATTAATAGTTTATAAGTTTGGTCCAAAATTGTCATTTAAATGGTCAAAAATGCCCAAAAGGTACCAAATTTTGGGTAAAAAGGGAGAAATTTATCAGAATGGGAGATTTCGACTTTTTAAATGGGAAATTCCGTTTTCCGGAATGGGAGATTCCGTTTTCAGAATGGGAGATTCCGTTTTTCAGAATGGGATACTCCGTTTTTTCTCTTAACTTTCGATAATGTTTGCACTAACAAGATCGGCATGTGCTCCTGACACAATTCTTCAAAAAATCGGACAATCACTATGAACTCGAGACCAATTTCCTAAACAATATGAGTAAACTCTATGACCGCAATAGTCAATAATGACCGGATTAACCATTAAATCAAAGTATATAACGCAGTCTAACTGTTACTTAATGTGTTTCATTGCATTCAGATGTAATTTCGATCGTATTCTATAATATTTTTGCCTCCAATAGGCTCTCGAGTGAGTTCCGCCCAACTATGCAGCTATTTTTGTACACTTTTTTGATTAATCTTTGAAAAGAGTTTCTTTTGTTTGTTCATCCATTTTTAAGTTATAAATTTAATTTAACGTTATAAAATGGTTAAATACTAGTTTTTGCTCACATTGTTATCTGCATGAGACTTAATTTATATCTAATCATATTATGCATTTAAACGCATTTATCGGGTAATTTATAATACATTTAAACTTGTTTAAGGGTAAAATCATAGTATTTTCTGTATTCTAGTCTATCGGGCATTGATTAGAATATAAAACACTAGGTTTAGAGTGCGCGACTGCGATGATACCCGTGTTAATGCTCATTACGCAATGTAATGCAATCTCAATTGCGTAATATTGGAAAAACAATACAGAAAATCATTTCTTTATATTGACTTAACAAAATAATAATTATCAGTTTCTATTATTTCCTATTATTCAAAAATGTTAACAGTTAATGAAATTCTGTAAACACTTTTCTATGCAAACTCATACCTAAAGAATCCAAATATTATGTCAACAAAAATTATTTTTTTAAAAATTTAACTTAAAATTTTACTATGCTATTACTCAACAATGGTATCAGCTATCGAAATTCTGAAAACACTATTATTCTCTCTTATCGATTTTCTTCATTACTTCTCATCAATCGCTTTCAATTTAAATAGCATTTCTAATTCTAGAAAAGTACTTAATTCTTTAGAATTTCTATTTAAATTTTAATTTTAAACAATTTAAATGGCAATTCATTTTCAATTAATAGAATATGAAATGAATACTCCATTAACATTTATTTCGAAGTTCAAAAATGAAGACAACATTTGTTTTTTTCATATGAGTTTTCAAATTCGATTGCATTTCAATTTGGATTTTTGAAATCAATTTAATTTAATTGCATTTCTATTTATATTAGCGAAAAATTAAAAAAAATTACAAATCTGTCGCGATCAAATATAATGAGTGCCGACTTGTAAACTTAGATAAGTCAGACATTAAGAGTTTTAAACATTTTAATTTGACATGATTAAACTAATCCTTATTTATTTTTTATAAGTAGCATTTACTTGTTTATTTTTTAATTTAATAATCTGAAAAGTAAAATGTCAATACAATTGTATACAATATTACCAAAAGAAAATGTAAATTACAAGTTATTAGTCTAATATTTTCAAAAATTTATAAAATATGCTGAATGAAACATATAGGATTTAAAGATACAATTTTATAGTAAATTTTAATAAATTTTATTATTAAAAGATTAAAGTTTAATTCAAACAGACAAAAGTTACTAAAAAGTTTAGGAAAAATTAAAATTGTATTTACATTTCTCGGTTTTTTCGTCCGTTGTAATGCTATTCGCTGTTTTGTCGTGCTACGGTTTTTATTGCAAATCTATATAAAAGTTCTCATAATGCGTTTATAAATTTGTTAAAATTATAAGTATTTAAATAAATAATTTGTTATACACTCGCGTTCGTCTAAAATAATTTCATAATATCCAAACCTATAACGTAACATGAACTATGTTGACTAATAAAAATATATTAATAGTATTGTAATGAAAATAAAAATAACTATCTAGTTGTTTACTTTCCTGATAAATTTAAAGCATTTCCAAAATTTTTATTATGAAAGAGGCATTTATGGTTAAGAATAAAAAGGCTTTTATATTATTTGTATGTTTCAAATATTTTTAAATAACTTCGTTTGTTCCATAATGTTGTTCGTTTTTGCCTCAATTTCACTTTTTTTGTAATCGATTTAATCATAGTTTGGCTTTAATTTTATATCAGAAAACCAAATTATAAAAATAAATCATGGACATAAATGGACATATGGAGGTAAACAAAGACAAAGATACAAAAAGACAGAGTTTTCAAAAGCTGACTTTAAACTCCAACTTAATATTTTATATTTAGATCAGTATAAACGATCTTTTAATTTTTGATTATCTCTTGGCTCCTATTCAGTCAATTGATATATAACTAGAAAGTAGGCACCACATGTTCAGGTTTTGGTAATAACAGAACCAACCAACTTAGTATGGAAACCACACGAATAATAACTAACACAGCACGAATGATTGTGTGCCATATATAAGCTTATTAGTTTTAAACAAAACTATAAAAAAGCCTTAATGAAAACAATGTTGTGAAAAAATCTTTAATTTTATCTTGAATTCATTTTTGAATCTTTGAATTTTTTATGTTTTAATTATGCTAAGAAACAATTTAATAAGGTAATGGCTTAAAGGTAATGTAGTTATTTATAATCGACTAAATTAATGCAAATTCATTTATTTCAATAAAAGCAATTCACTAGATAACAGTTAAAAATTATTCGAAACTTATTGAAAATATTTATAATGTTCGATCTAGTTTTTGATTAAATTAACTCCAAATAGAATTTTTTTGGCTAAAACAAAACCTTAGAAAACGAAGAATTATCTATTTTAATATAAATTAAGTTATTTTTAAACAAACCAATTAAAATAGCAAGATAATTTATAAATACTTTAAAAATGTAATATATATCCAAAAATTCTGGAAATAAGTGATTAAATATTTTGAAAAAGTTAAGGTAAAGTTATTAAAAAAATTGTAATCTAATTAAAATAACAAATTAAAAAACTGACATGTTTCAAATAGACTTTGTTAGTGTGAAAATAGTTACAATTCTGTTTCTGGGAACTCCCACTAAAGAAAAATTTATTTTTATTCAAGCAATAAATTATGATATTTTAAGAATATATACAGTTTATAAACTCACTTATTTTAACACTATATTTAATTAATTCAGTTTTTAATTATTTAATTACGTAACAATATTATAAACTAATGTTTCGAATGCTCAGACTTTTTTGCTATTAGTAATTTAATGAGCTAAAAATATTTATTTATCAATTATAATGGCATATAAACAATTAATCATTAAAGGTAGAAAACCTAAATACTTAAGAACTGATATGGGAACAGAATTCTGTAATCACCTATTTAAGAACTTTAATGAGAATAAAAATAAAAAACATTTCATCAGTAAAAACAAAGATATAAAGTGTGAAGTTTTTGACAGATTTACTATAAATTTAAAATATTGTACATCTAAAGGGAGTTGCAGATATATTTGTTTTTTAAGTTACAATTATAGTTCACAGTTATACATTAATTAAATAAATTACTATTATACTAGACATTTCTACTATTTATAACTTTGTTTCAAAGTGCAAAAAATTATTTAGCAAATTATAATAACTAAAATTTTGTTTGTTTAAAATTTACCTTACAAAATTTTAAGTAACAAAAATTAGTTTTTTGCGTTAAAGTAATTCAGTTATTAATAATCAACTTAATGTAACTTCTATCATAGAATTTTATAATGATTTGAAATAAGAAAATTCAATCTAAAGCTAATAATATAAAATTCAAAACTTTGAATTTCCGTCGCTATTAACAATAGAACAACAATTTCATTATAAATCATATATTTCAGAATGTAGAGATTCTAATGAAAATACTAACTCTAAAACACCGTTGCTTTTTCCATGTCAAACTAATTGCATTATAAATCACTAGTGTAATCTATTTTTAAATGATTTAACAACACTAACTGTGTTTGCAAATGTAAAACGAGTTTATATTTTCAAACTTATGTTTCTAAATGTTGTAACATATTTTATCAGTTGACGGCAAAATGAAGACCTTCGATGATGCTATATTATAGAATAATTATTAATTATGAATTTCAATAAGTCTTTGGTTTTTGATGTCCGATATTTTACAGGAAAATTCCACACTATATGTTCTATATAACATTATTTAATACTTTCCAGTTTATAAAACTATTTCGATAAACTAATGCTAAAAAACTTTGATATTTCCATTATTATATTTTATGTTTGTTTGAAATGTAGTAAAATTTTTCTGATTGGATATTAACGATCAGATAAACATTCTGAAAATATAATAAGTGACAATATAAAATTGATCTGAAGAAAGAATAAAAATAAAATCAATATTAATTTAGATTTTAATTTTGAAAAGAAATAGAATTTTGAGCTTAAAAATTTCTAAAAAATTAAGGAAAACTGATAAATAGTCACAGTATTTTAATGAATTGGGTACTTGAAAATGAAAAAGACTCAATTAACATGAGTTTTTCCAAATAAGTCAAACTTCCAAATTAAGACTCACTTTTTTGTCAACTCTTTTAGGAAAAATTATTTTTATCTTTGCCTTCATTGTTCAGCTGCTTAAAAAACTAAAAAAAACAATGATGGTAGGCCAAGCTGTCTAGTTATGACATGTATCTAATTTTTTCTATTATCTCAATAAACTGTTTGAGATCTATCAGACATTAAAACTTTATAACATTAATTCTTGCTAAATTAACTATCTTCAAAATTTTTGGTTTATACTTATAAGGCGTTTAGATACTTATTTTATATTTGTTTTATCAAAACACTGAAGTTGATAAGATTTGATATTATCCAAAATTTATTCAATTCAAGAAAACTGGTTCCAAGTAGCATTCATTCCATCTTCTAAATGGACACCCCTACATTTAATTCTATAAAATAATGCTTTTTAAAAATAGTTTCTAAAACAAGAAATTTTTATCAATAATGCTAAATAACAGAACTGAATTTTTTATTATAAATATAGTTAAGTTTAACTAAAAATTATTAGAAACTAGTTTAAATTTTTTATCAAATTTTTTCAATATTTACTCAATCATTTGAAATGCAAAAACATGATCTTCTAAAATGATAAGATGATCATCTGCCAATCCTTGACCGGTAACGCTGAGTTTAGGAATGTTATTGCGGAAGTATAGTTCGCTCTATTCAGTATTTAATTTATTAAATATTTAGGCACATTGTGATATTACATATAAATTATGATCTACGAATCAGTATAAAATATTTAATTAAAAACTATTATCAATGGCGCTCAAATCTCTATTCGCAATCAAAATACGATTTCTATTAATAATGATAAATGTAAAGTTTGATTCTAAAAATGTTTTAAAATAAATGATTGATGTATGAATAATTGGTTATATCTGTTCTTTCTTGAGCAAAAAAGTAAAAGTGCAATTTATTTTATCTTTAAATATTATAAATTTTATAAATAGTACAGTTTCAAGTAAATTGTGTATTAGACTAAAAGACTACTTATTTTCGAAGCGATTTTCAACCATTTTGTAGACCAACGAAAAACTATGTTAAGCTCGTGCATTATTTAGAAAGAAGTTTGATGGGCTTCATCTTTAATAAAATTATTTGTATTTAGTATTTCCTTTTTATAATAATGAGTTTTCTAGTTTTATTTTACAAAAACGAAATATAAAATAAGTAAACATTAAATTAAAAATAATAATAAAATATAATTGCTCCATATTCAATTTATTAGTATAATATGAGTTTTAATCGAAATCAAATATTTTTTCTGATTTTTCCGTTAAGTAATAATATTTCATGTTAGACATGAAAGTCTATACTAAGATGTTTAGCATAGAATACAAAATGCATTTTGTACTATGAAAGGCAGCGAAATAATTAATTACGAGAATATCCCCATGGAAAGCTTTATTAATAACTATGAAGTGTTACATTCCGTGTTATCTTCTTTTTTCGTAATAATAGACTATGAACTTCATTTTGTTTTAGAAACCTTTAAAGTGAATACGCATAACTGGCCGATATTTTCAATATAAAAGTTTGAAAGTTAAAAAGAATAAAAATAGAACTAAAGTTTCATTATAATTAAAATTATTGGAAAAATATAATATTTATAAAATTTTTAAAAAAATCATAATTAAATCAACATTAACATTTCAATTTTATCAAGATGTTTTTTAGAAACTGTAATTACTTTAATAATGTTAAATAGAAAGTATTCTGCAAAGTTTACACGTTTAATAATAGGTGTCCTCAGCCATTGAATTTGCCATGTTGGTAGCTAGTATTCTATTTTGTTGCATCATTGAATAACGTGAAATTGTCGTTCAATTAATGTTGGTTCCATTTTTAAAAATAGAAATTGAAATAAACTCCAAAAAAACTATTTGTATTTTTGCCTATTGTTTAAAGACCTGAAAAATTATAAAAATCGTAAAGTTCAAGGATAACCATCATAGATTTTCACAAAAAGAGCAAAATGTACAAAATTTGCTTAACTATTAGCAGGTTCGTATTCGATTTAACTATAATTTGTAATTAATTTTTAATCGAAAAACCCATTTATTATCGTCATTAATGGACAAATGACAGATAATGGACAGATATCCCAAATCAAATGGCTGTCTTTTCAAAAATGTATGTAAAA
>JAQIXJ010002141.1:0-16932 GCA_034700185.1 Phthiracarus laevigatus | reverse complement strand
CCATATACAACGTTACGATTTATACACACTATTTTTAACATAAGTTACGTCAAACTATTTATGCGGGCTATACATGGAATATTTTACTTTTTCTCTTATATCTCATAAATTGCATTATGCGGGCTATACATGGGGTGCGGGCAGTATTCGCTAAAATACGGTAATTTAGTTTTAAGAAAAGGGTTTTATTGCTGGTTGTCAACAATGAGAAGAAAAAATAACATAATTTAATAATTCAATCGCATATATGGTTTAAAGTTTTTTCGATAATCCCAAAAAAGTTATTTTAAAGATCTGTACTGCGTTTTCATCTTAAAACTGATCACATATTTGAATTTGATTGGAAATTCTCGAAATCATTTGAGTTTGAATTAGTGATTGAAAATATTTGAAATTGTTAAATCAACTACCGTGCCATTACGGCATCATAGAAAAACAAAATTAAACTTAAATTTATAAAATATTACAGAAATAAAATATCTATAAATATTAATTAATGTGATTTTCGTAATTCGCACATATAATTTTGTTATTTATTTAGACATAAGGTATTTAATGTTTATTGTTCAGATATCGGAGATTTTCAATTTTGCCAAATTTCACTAAAAACCAAAAAATTTTAAATATTGTCTCTACAATCAAGTTTTATAAAATCTTGAATAATATGTTCCAAAATTTGTGAATTTAGGCTTAAAATATAAAAATAACTTAATTTTTTCTTTACAAAAATGTGGATATAGAATATTTTAAGCGAAAATATGATTAAACTTTTAATTGTTAATATGCAAATACTGAGCTTTAAAAGGTTATATAACAACGCATCACTAGAATTTCTAATTTAAGATTAAAATTAAATTTAAATACCATAATTTAAGATTTTTGTAACAAACTAAAAATTTAACTTTTTATACCCAAATAAAAACCAAATTATGTGATTTTAAATTCCCACATATCCGATGTCTGATTTTGTTATGCATTATTGTATAATATTTTAGCTCTAGTTTCTATTGCTTTGAATTAGAATAATATATTTAATTTGAATATAGTCTTTAATTTAGAATAACTTATAGGAAAAATACCAATAATATTAAAAACATTCGGAATAATTTTTGAATATTGTAATGTCGATTTTTATCATTATATAACCTATCAATATTTAGCATTTTTATTAGATTTAATTTAAATGATAAAAAGGAAACTTAAAATCCGGTCGTTGTTTAATTTCCGTTAAAAATCCCGTTTTAATATTATATAAATTTATGTTTAGTTAAAGTAATTTTCAGTTTTATACTTATGTTCTATTTGTTTTAAATCAATAAACTATTTGCATTCAAGAGAACTTTCTTTGATTTAGCGCGAGACTCGGATATTTTACAATATTATAATCGTTGAACATTCTCCCCAATAATTTTTTTCCAATAAAATAATCTGATGTGCCATAAGTTGAGCACACATACATCATAAGTTTTTAATCATTATTTCACTTTATTTTTACTGATTTTATATGATTTTAAGTTAGTAATAAGTTATTAGTATTACTTATACTTACCATTGATGCGAAAGTGTGTTTCATTTAAAGCTTAGCTTCCATTTCCAAACATTGAATAGAAATAGATCTCAAAAGTAACCCATTTTTACTCATTTTTAGTTATTTTTGCTAGTATTTTGTAATGAAAATATACTCAAATATTGAAATTAAATTGTCTTAAATTGTGGTTATTGTTAACTCATGAGTACTGATCATTGATTTTGATTTAATTCACTTATTCTTATATTCTTATTTGGTATTAATTAATTTAATGATAAGACACTGGAAGAGTATTGATGTTTCAAGAAATCATTAATATTAATATTACTATTCATTAAATAACATGTTGTGACCACTGAACTCATTCATAATTTGGTTACGATTTCAATACATTCAAACAATGGTCACAACAATTCATTATATCTTTGTTTGAAAAACTTCAAAAAAGTTTGCTTTTAATTATTAAAAAAATGAAAACTCCAATCAAATGAATGAAGTATAAAAAATTCATTACTTACAAGCGTTTTATTTCATATTCCAACTACAATTGATTAATCTTATCATTTTTGTATAAACCAATTCTAAGAATAAAATACAACTATATTTACAACTGTTTAGATACATCATGCTATTCAAATAAATGCGTATCATAAACACAAGCGTACGCATAATACAAACGTAATGGTATTAATATCTCTTTTAATATTATCTCTAATAGTGAACAGTGACTCTAATTTATATAACTAATGTAGTTTTTTAATTGTTTGCATTGTATATGTTAAAAATTGCATTAAAAATTGTTTTTAAAAATTTTCTTAAATTCAAAAATTAGATTATAAACCAATTAAAAATGATATTAACCTCTGTGGACATCTCGAAAAATTATTTGTATGTGTTAAACAATTGACATTTTGTTAATTTTATAGAATAATTTAATTTTTATTAGGGAAGGATTGGCAAAAATAATGAAAGAAACCGGTTTAAGCATGAAGTTAGTTAGTTTTTTAGCTAATGATGACCCATCAGCCGTGAGATATGCGGAATCAACTGAACAAGTTTGCAACGATATTGGTATAAATTTCGAGTTGAGAATAATAGAGAGGGAATCACTAGAAAATGCTATTATTGAAGCCAATAATGATGATAACATTAACGGCATTATGGTATACTATCCTGTGTTTGGCGGCGGACATGACCAATATATTCAGAATTGTGTTAACGCTTACAAAGATGTGGAAGGATTAAGTCATTTCTATCTCTTCAATATGTATAACAATATTCGTTACATTAATGCAAATCGGAAACTAAAGAATATCATACCCGTTACACCATTGGCTATTTATAAAGTCAGTTTTCGATTAAATTTTTTAAATTTTTCCTTTAACTTTACATTTAATTATTATCAGATTCTTAAATATTGTAAAGTGTCCGACAGTAGGAACTTAAAAGGTAAAAAATTCAATAATAAAACTATAACAATAATAAATCGAAGCGAATTAGTCGGTCGACCATTAGCGGCATTATTAGCAAACAATGGCGCTCACGTAATCTCGTTCGATGTTAATAATTGTTTGGAATATAGCTCGTCGACTACCAAACATACCGTAACGAATAGCTTTTTAAGTTTGCCGCAAGCACTAACTATATCGGATGTGGTAATCACTGGTGTGCCGAATGAAGATTATAAAGTAAACACTAATTTGCTTAAACAAGCAGTTGTGGCCATTAATTTTTCAAGTTTTCAAAACTTCGAGGAAAATATTGAAGATAAGGCGTGTTTATTTGTACCATCAATAGGCAAAATGACTGCAACAATGCTTCAAAGAAATTTAATCAAACTTAAATTTAATCAAATTGGGAATTCGATTAAGTTTTAAAGGAAAATTTGTATACAAAATTAGATCTATAAGAATAGTACGAATAAAAAAGCATGCATAGATATTATTAAATTTTAATCATTTACTGGACAAGTGTTTATGCAACTATCCATTTGAATAAGTAATTAAAGTCCAGTAATTAATTTAATTTAATAATGAATTTCAAACTACCGAAAAGAATATATTTAACATTCATAGATAGCTCGCTATCTATTTATTCCATCTATAAATCTATAGTTTATGCAGTTAAAAAATTTGTTAAGATTTAAATTTATTTTAAAAAATTTTTTTAAAATAAAGTTAATCCTTTTAAAGTTTAAGCCAACTGCTAACAAACAAACAAACGGATAGAGATAGTCAAATACAGATATGCGACTACTATACTGGAAATTGTACTAAATAAATAAATAAATATTTAATAACATTAGAAATATTTTATATAAGTTTTCAATCTATTAAAAGAATGAGAATTAATAATTGTTTAAACCATATATTTTAAAATTAATCGTAATTAACTTTTTAATAAGTATTAAATATGACAAATGAGTAAATTTTATAAATGATATTACAATTAATTTGCTGTTTGCGGCTAAAATAAGTTTTTAATAATGAAAATCCAAAATTATTCATTACAAGAAACTAATATAGTACTTTTATTGATACTAATAAAATGTTTGAATTTTTATTTGTATTTATTATGCGTAAATCAGACTTATTAGCCAGAATAACCTTTAAAATGCCGGTAGTTTATTGAAGGAAATTAAATTGTATTTTTCTAGTTTATCCAGATTTATAATTTTGAAGACTGTTTCTGATCCAATCTAAATATTTCGATACTCTGGTGTAGACTCCAGGCATATCTTTAACAGCACACGGATAACCGAATGACACTACACCTACTTGTGTAGCTCTGCCATCCATTATTTGCACTAAAGGACCGCCAGAATCTCCCTTAAAAATAAATATAATTCAAATTCAAGTATAAATGATCATACAATGCAATAATATTATCCAGATTATCATTAAAAATTTAAAAGTATTAATAGACAAAGAAAAAGTTATTTAATCATTATAATAATAAAAGTTAAAAGTTATAAATCAAAGCCAAAAAATGAAATATGCTTAATTTACCATACAAGAGTCTTCGCCACCTTTACCGCCGGCGCATAATTTTGTTTCGGTTATTTTAACAAATTTATTATAGTTTTTGGCACACTTTTCTCTATCATAAATAGGCATATCAATCTTTTGCAAATATTCTGCCTGTCCCTTATCGACACCGGTTTGTCCCCAACCGCATAAAGTTGCAGTTCCGTGCGGGTCCATATCCTTCTCCGGCATACAGACAGAGTTCACTACATAATCCCCTTTGTTAGTGGTCTGTATTTTTATTTCTTCCACAATATGAAGCAATGCAATGTCATCTGTTTGGGTTTTCCTACTCCATCCGCTATGCATCACTATCTTGTCCACACTATGCTTTTTGGCATTTGGGTCCTTCCATACATTAGTTCCTATTTTCACTATTATTTGCTTCTCTCTTCCAAATAGACTTATTAATACATAATTAATGTTAGTGTAAAAATAGCAATGGAATAAGTATTATTTTTTCATACACATCAATACAATGCGCTGCTGTCAATACCCAGTGATCATTTAGAATAGAACCGCCACAGAAGTGTTCGACTCGCTTTTTTTTGCCGATATAAATCTGCATCGATATCTGCCACGGAAATTCATTTGGTAGCGCATCTTCACCGCCAACGATTCTGCCCTGCACTCCATCACTATGTAAACTGGTAATACCAGCCGTATCCTTTCTCACTTTTCTTAAACCGCACGTAGGATTAAGAACTAATCCACTTTGTAAACTGGAATCTGAATTATATTCATCTTCCGATGATTTAAGAATCATGTCTCCAGAGTCATTAGATTCAGGCTGTGTTGGATGTGATACGGGTTTGCGTCTACTGTGGTTTATTCTGTGTGGTTTTTTATGTGGTTTGTAGCGCCTATTTTGAATGTGATAACCACCGTAACATTCATCGATACATCGTTCGATACCAAAACACATGGTTTCGCAATCTTTTCTCGGTTTTGCTATCATATAATATTTAAAAATTTAAGAGGTTACAATTTTACCGATATTACGTATAACATCAATACTGATACCATTTGTTAATATAATTATTTGCATAAATAGATGTAAATAAATTTGCATTTCTTATCTATCTATATCTTTTTTTTTCAAAAAATGTCAACACGTTTTAAATAACAAATTTTTAAATCCAAAATTAATTCAAAGCATTTAGAAATTAAAAGTTAAAAAAAATAAAAATAAAATAATGTTTAATAAATTAATTGCGAAATCAATACTTGATGTAAACCATAAGGTAGTAATTCTAAATTAAATTAAAAAATTATGCGATATGAATGTGACTTTTAATATTGATCTTTTATTTTTCCTCAAAATTTTAAGTTTTTTCATATTAGAACTATTAAATTTAATCAAAAATTGTTCTTCGCGTATATCTACTTTATTGGACAACATATTTTTACATTTATGCTAATTCCAAATCACGCCAGTTTTCCATATACTTCATTAATAAAATTTTATTTAAGTAGTAAAAAATAATTTAATATTAAAAATTCTTTTGATTATCAATTTGATAAAAACGAAGTCTAAGTAAATTTCTTTGGAGCATAGTTGTGGTCAATTTTCCAATGGAAGGCACAAATATTGAAGCCTTATCTCTGACATTATCCTCAAAATTTTTCCAACTCGAAAAATTAATGGCCACAACACCATGTTTAAGCAAATCAGTTTTCACTCTATAGTTAGGTTTTGGCACACCGGTTATCACAACATCGCTGATTGGCAACGCTTTGTCAAGCGTCATATCGCTATCCATCACCACGTGTTTTCTCAGCGTTGGTATGTGTGCGCGATTGAACTCCAGTGTTTCGTCGATGTCGATAGAGTATACGGTCGCGCCATCATTTGCGAGTAACGCCGCTAATGGTCTGCCAATAACTTCGCTTCGATTGATAATCGTTACAGTTTTACCATACAGTTGGTTACCATAAGTAGCGTCTGAGTTATACACATTGCAATATTCAAGCATCTTAACAATAATAATTGAATAATAGTTAAATAAACACTGGATTATAATTAAAAAGGTTAACTTACTTTAATGATTGCTAATGGCGTGACAGGAATAATATTCTTCAGTGTCTTTTCACCGTTAATAAGACGGATATTGTGGTACATATTGAACCGATATGAATGACTCAAACCTTCCACGTCTTTGTAAGGGTTAACGCAATTCTGTATATATTGGTCATGTCCGCCGCCAAACACTGGATAGTAGACGATAATTCCGTGCACCGATTCATCTTTATTCGCCTCAATTATTGCGTCTTCTAGTGATTCTCGATTTAATCTTCTCATCTCAAACTGAATGCCAGACTCTACACAAAATTTTTCGCTCGATTCCGCGTACTTAACCGCTGATGGATCTTTGTTGGCCAAAAAACTAACCAACTTTACCTCCAGTTTATTTTCCGCGATTGTTTTTTTAAGTTCATCACTAAATTTTTGTAGAAATTACAGATAAGGTTTATTAATTTAATTTCTTTAACATCTTACAGATAAATTTGAGCCACATTCGAAGCTAAAATAGTTTTTCCTTTCATTTTGTATTTGGCAACTGATACTGTGAAGGAGCAGAATAATTAAATAAGTGATCAAATGTCATACTAATTTTTCTTATTTACGAACAGTTAAACTTTGTTTAATTTTTCTTAGTAGTACATATAGTGGTACAAATTATTTTTTCGCAATGATAACGTCACAAAAACCACATTGATTTAAAAGTTTATTATCAAAATTGATTTGATATGTATTACTGTAGGATTTGAAATTCATGATTAATATTTCTGTCACGAGTTTTTCACGAGTAACACAGACTAAGTCGTAAGTTAAAATGAATGCGATCCTTTTGCCAATCATATTACTCATTTATATTTCAAGGATTGTGTGTTTATGAACCTTTGATAGAACGAAATTATTGGGAATTTTATTCATCTAAAAATTGATAGCGAAGTTTAAATAAACTAAACACAAACAGTGTGAAAGTGACATTTGGTGTCACACTATTGATTTGAATACGCGCTTACAATCCAACAACAATAACAACGCTTGAGATTAAAAGATAATTCAGTTAAAAATATTATTGTTTATTTAAAAACTTTTATTTCTTGATAATTTTTTACTCATTATGTAAATATCGATCAAATCTTGTTATAATAAATCCAAAACTTAAAACTATCAAACCGTTAACATTTAATTAAATCCATTTATGCTCAAACGCCTAACAATTAACAATAAATATTTAAAACTTTTATTTATACAACAATAATTACACAATTTCACTTTAATTTGTATTTCTAGCCAAACACTCGTGTTTCGTTTTCTTTACAGAAAACTTTATGAAGTGCTTGAAATATTAAATGAGCGGAAATCGCAATGCAAATATATACATAATAATTATTTTTTTATTTCAGATCAAAGTTTTTGCAATATAAATAACTAGAGAGTCAAAATAATAGCATTTATAGCATACAAAAATAGCGCTATAAATAGCATTAATAAATGAACAAAATAGCACTTTAAAATAGCATTTATAAATTTTTAAAAACTAGTAAAAAGTTAAAATATAATGTCTTTTTCTTCAAATTAACATTTTTCTAAATCTTTATTAGTTCATTTTATAATGAAGTTTAAAAAGTTTTTTGAAAAGTAAGTTATTAGGAATTTTTGGTAACATTGAGAAAAATTTTGGACAAGGGGTAACAAAAACTAATCAGATTTAAACGACATTATTTCGATTTCGAGGAAAATGGCATTTATTAGCATTTATAGCTTTTATAGCATTTATCATCAAAAATAACATTTAATAGCATTTATAAACGGAGCTAAAACGACTCCAAACTATGTAATTCGTGCTCATATAATATATGCTTATAATTTATGAAATAAAAAAGTAGCAAATGCTATCTTTTTGACTCTCTATAAATAACTTTTACAAACTAAGCTTGACATCATTTTTATTTCATTATGAGTTCCGAAAATAAGCTTAAATGTTTTTGATTTTTGATGGGTTCTCTAACAGTAGACATTTATTGTTTATTTTTAGAACTGTAATATTATATCTAATAAAAATATTGTGAAACTTTGTTCATATACAAGACATACTTTTTAATTATAAATGTTTTTTGCACTTCAGAATACATTATAATGTAATATTACATAAATCTACCGTATTTTAGTCACTATAGCCCGCGGGTGTTAACCAAGAGTAATATGATATGCGTGCGATACAACTGGTGCAAGCTATAAAAATAAATAATCGATTTTCAAAAGTTTTAATTCCATTAATTTTGAATATTTTTAATCTTAATTAATTGCTGTTAGTTAAAGTTCCGCTATATACGTTTTCAATGCTTGTTGAAATTTTGCATGTTCGTGGCATTTAAAAAAAACAAACAGTAACAATGCAACACTGACAACAAAAATTGAGTAGTATAGTATGCATAACACAACAATAAGTTACGCAAATAATAAATGCGGCCTATACGAACCATGCGGGTGATGTGGGTTATACAACTTGAAGTTTTACTTTTACTGTTTTTATCATGCGGGCTATAGACTCTAAAATACAGTAATTTAATGTGATTTCATATGTTTTACTAAGTGCTAACTTTAAATATCTATGAGTAGTCAATCGGAATTGCTTATTATTTTAATCCTAAGTTATTTGGGTTTAGGTTTCAATTGATTGCAAGCTATTTGTTCTGTAAAATGAAAAAAATACTGTATGTATCGATATTGTAAAAATCGAGACACAGACAAAAGTACTCGTTAAAACCATAGAAGCTCGCTATAATCCTCTCAAAGCAGAGAAATGTTCTATACTTATGCCACTCCCACTGACGTCCACTATGCTTAACTGTGTGTAATATAGTGTGGATTGAAGACGACGGATAACAGTGGTAACTTAAAACATCTGAGATTAAGTTTAATGGAATATGCTCTTAATCTGCTCTAAATTATTAATTTCCTAATTGTAGTTTTGCAAATATTAATAATTTTTTTAATGAATGTTTAACAATAAACTCGAGAGATGGCGATAATGTTAAGCTAAGAGTATGTCATCATAGCGTTGTAACAATTTAAAAGGCGCTCAACTTATTATTGGACTGTACGTTAAAACAAAAGCCAAATTATACTAATGTGCACACAATTTTAACATAGACATAGCGTTACCGGATATTATACAAATTACTTTTGTGGATAATTTTGTTGGTAAACCATGTCAACCAATAGCGCACAAAACGTGAAATCATTGTGGCGCCAAGCGGTTACGCATATGAAGAATGGAGAGTTGGATGTAGCGGTCACTATACTGGACCAACTCATAGCTGCCAATAACACTGATTGGCGGCCATTTATTAATCGCAGTTATTGCAGGCAACAGTTGGGGCGAGTGTTGGATGCGTTGAGTGACGCCAACACCGCTGTTGCCATTAACCCAAATGTCAGCTCACACTACAGAAAAGGTGATCACAATTTCATTGATAATCATTGTTTTTATAATTTCATTGAATTAGGATGCGTTCTGTTGGCACTAAAGCAGTATCGATCGGCCGAAAACTGTTTGATATCGGCGCTCAACTGCGACCCGAACCACAAACTCAGCAAATCCATGCTCACTGATATTCGTCGCCAATTTTGCGCAGAAATTGGATTACACGACAATCAGTTAGCGGTAATGTATGACAGCTGTTCTTTGCTCACAGACGCCATTATTGATGGTACGATTGCGTTGCGAACCAGTGATAACCACAACGTTGTAAATAGTAATAGTTTGGATAATAGTTTTGAAATTGGACGGATGACCGCGTCTGACACTGATCTGGCATTCACTGAGCTTAATCTGTTTTGCGACAAGTATTTGAAGGAAGATTCCAATTTGTCGAATGATGCGATTATTTGTAACGAAGCCAAATCGAATGGACACACCAATAAAGAATGTACTCATAGTAAGGGATTTCGAGCGCCAAAGACTAATCCATTCGCTAAAAAGAATAGCAGTGCGCACATCGACGGCACCATTCAATTGAAAAATACTTCGTTCGTATCTTTAGCCAGTTCTCCGGACTTATCGTGTTCGGACATTAATATCGAAGCAAAGCTCAGTCCTTTGGACACTTCTCCGACCAAAAGAATTGTGTCAACGCGTCCAAAATTTACCCGAAAAGTAAATTTAGACGATTGATATAATTATTTGAGTATTATTCAGCATTTTATACGTGAAAATTAAACCTTTTTTCGATTATCATTATCATCACATGTATATATACTTTTGCTTTAAAAAACTAAATACACAATTATTGATATACTCAATCAATTATTGCTTATTATTGACAGATTTTATTTTAAAAATTTAAAATACTTATTTATGTCAAGCACACTACGTTTATATTCAAAAAATATTTTTTAATGTTTAGCTTATTTCCTTACTAATAGTAATACTATTAAATAAATTTTCAAATTAAAACGCAAAAAATTTATTTATAATTTGTTGTACAACTCTTATATGAAGCATTAGGTGCTGTGGCGTAACAATTGAATATTATTTGGTAGAAATTGACATAAGATTACAATTTTTTTAAACAAGTCATTGGACCACAAATTATTAACGTATTTGCGCACAATTACTCACTATATCTGAGTTACGCGAAAAGGGGACCAATTTTTGCCTCAAACTCACGGTACTCGACATGGCGATTATGGTCAAGTTTTTCCCAAAACATTTTAAGTTATTTTTAGGTCATAAACTTAGAATTACTATGTTTTTGAATGCCTGTAACTCCTAAAGCGCATATTAGGTCTCGAATAGGAAGTTATTTTTGAATTCTACTTATCAATTGAATTCTAATTATTATTACCTTTCAGATGATATATATATCATCATATGATGCAGATGTAGCACAGATAAAACAATTGGATCAATTGATGATATATACAGTATATCATTTGAAAAGGTAATGATGAGTAGATAATCATTTTATATGGTGGCGAGTAAGCCGAGTGTTAATTTATTTCTTACTCACTATAGCTAGTAAAGCGCGGAAATACGTTACATTTTTTAAATAATATTTTGAAACTTAAATAATGGCTTTAAATGAGAAAGTAGTCTAAAAGTAAAATTATTAATTATGCGATAATAAATTTTAAACAAGTATTGTATACAATATATTTGGGGTTAAATTAAAAATCAGGTTTAATGCTGTACTGGTTATAGCTCTGTGGCGGCGGATATCTAACCAAACCTCCCGGCGCTCCAGGAATCGATGCGAGTCCACCACCAGTCCTCAAACCAAGTTCAGTGCCCATCAACGGGTGTCTGCGCTGTTGGGATAAGTCGTGTGTTAACATTTGGTGCGAAGCCATGGAGGGTTGCGTTCCATACACGCCAGAATTACCGATATTACCGGTGGCAGCCATAGACGAATCTTGTTGCTGCTTAACGGCTGTCATACTATTTAACGCACCGATTTGTATGAGCGAACTGAGAGCGGCCTGAACGTGAGGATTGTCCAATAGAGTTTCTCTTTGCTTGTCTAGATCTTTAGGTGGATTCAACGCTTGTTGCGTTTGTTGCTGTACTCTTGAATCACCGCTTGTCTGGAATGACTGTGCGCGAGATGTCAAACGATTTCTCTCACGCGTAAAATAATCGATTAATGAATCGATTTGTTGTAACGATAAAAATTGCGGCCCATCTTCTTGTATTACAGTCTTTAATAGATACGCCACATCTTCAGGTAGTTTCCCATCGTTGACGAGCGCCATATTAGAACCATTATTACTTTTAACGTCACCCATTGGTGTTGCAATAGATGGTTGTCCGACACCTTCACGATCGTACGGCCGCTTGTGGTCGCGTTTAATTAATTGAAGCGCATCTTCCAGTGGCATATTTCTGTGCTCTTTTTAGGAATGATAGATAATATGGTTAATTTGTAAAATAGATAAATATTTAAAAACTATTTAATACCAGTTTGATTGTAAAGAACGTGAAGAGTCAATGACTGGTGCTGTTCGTTGATCGCAGAAATAACAATTGCATACGCTGTTTGTCTATTGATTATGTTTATACAGTATTAGCAAAAAGTTGATGTTCTCATCATTAATACCTTTCATAAAGATCATTAAGAGTGACATTAAGAGAGGCCGGTGTGTGCAAGAATAGCATATCAATGTATTCGATACCAGTTTCTTGTCTGATACGTGATTCGATCATTTCCGCATAACCCCTTTAAAAAATGAATTTAAAAACTGGTAATTACGTGAAAAATACTACAAACCATTGGTCCTTATTGACAACAATAATTTCTGCTTCATTGCCCATTGGAGGCTGTTGTGGTGCGATTGGTGGCCTCATATAAGGCACCTGATCGTATGGCGACATGTAATCGTAAGCATCATCGTAATGACTGCCAGGCGGCAAACCTGTGCCACGACGAGTACCTGTGGGTCCCGCGCGCTTCGGGATTGGACTTCGACTGCGCTCACGAAAACCAGACTGTGGTTTACCCTTTACCGGATGATTGCTCTTATCAAACATGCGAACTTCTAATCGTGTTTAAAATGAAATTTTTAAAAATTATTTATTTTGTAATGTTGATTAATGGATTTACCAATCCTTCTTCCATTATAAAGTTTACCATTTTCTTCAGTGCACGCTCTCTTAGCGTCGTCCACCTGATCGAACTGCACAAAAGCGAACCCATTGCTATTGATGTCTATTCCGTTAATCTGGCCATACTTCGAAAAGATTGTCTCTACGATATTCGGAATAAGTAATGAAGAACAAAAACATCAATTAAATTTTGGTTTATTAAAATAACGTGGGTTAGAATTAATTCGTAAAAATTAAAAATAAGGCAAATCAATAAACCTATTTCTTAGCTCGTGCTGTAAGAAATTACATATAAATTTAACTTCTTAGAACTATCCATAGTATTAATTTTTGTCCAAATAAGGACAATGAGGAATTAGAAGTTTTCTCTTAAAAAATACCAAAAACAAAAACCTATATACAAGACTCGAACCCATTAAAATAAGTATTTTTCAGTAGCTATTGGTGAAATCAACACGAGCTAAACTAAAGGTTTGCATAATTAGTTTAATTATTAAAGTTCTCAAACAATGGTAGAGATGGGTTTGTTCTCTACCATTAACTACTATCTAAAGATTGTTTATCAAAATAAATAATATAAATCAATCTATACGTAATAAGCGCTTCTACTTTTACTTCTCAAAAATCCCCCAATAAATAAGTTCAAACCAAAAGTTTTGAGCCTCTCTTAAAAAGTAACATTTGAGTTGCTATGCAACAGGAATATATTAAGATTCGTAAGCTAATCTTGTTAATATTTAATACTTAATTAAAACAATGATCAGCATTAATATATAAAATTATATACTATTAGCTAAATATTCCCTTAATTACTTAGATTTTACGACAAGAATAGTAAATAAAATAATTATCGAACTCTGATAACCTGTTGAGATTGTTGATTCTAACGGTAAGGGTACTTATCACTTATGACTACTATTTGGTGGCATTAAATTGTGAACTTCTATAGATGGCATAAGATTAAGGTATACTAACTATGAAAATCAAAGTAAAGGTTATCAAAATCATTGATGAAAACAATAATTATAATTAATTCTCATCAACCTTATCAACACAGCTTATCAATAAATAAAGTTTCAATACAAAATAGGGCGTAATTTTTTTAAATATTTATAATTATTCTATTATAAAATACTTAAATTCAAAACAATTCCCAGGTCTTTTATAAAGATCATACATCTTAGAGGCACAAAACCTTTAGAACTTATGCAAAAAAGTAGTGAAACCGATTTAAAAAATTAACAGTAATCCTCTTAATAGCAAAGGTAATATTAATTAACCTCACCCTAAGTGGTTAGTGCCTCATAGAAAACTAGAATCATATTGCATGATTTACGAAAAACTTAAAATTGCAAAATTATTTCCCATTAAAAATATAGACAATTGCCAACTTTATTACCCATATTACAGTAATTAAAATATAAATTAAATTTTTGCATATTACTGGTACGTGATTTACTTGACTATGTATAGGAGACTGTCAGCACAGAAACAGTTTGAGAACTCATTGATCAATTAGAAGTGACGAAGAAGGAAGTGACGCAAAATCATCACATGTTTAGCGCTGACAGCTTTCAGATAGACCTACCGATATCGGCGCAATTTGATCCCTTATCGATACTACCAACGAAAACGCGGGACACTTCTCCTGTCTTGGAAGTGGTGTCTCCCCACTTCTTGTCCGGTTGGTTCCTATAATGGTCGACTGGGGCATAACTACCGGTACGGTGTACTGAACCAGTGGGACCGCCCATACTTCGAGTTGGGTTCATATTAGACACTCGAAACACTCAATACAATAAACTCTCTGTTTTTCGGTCCTTTCGGTTACAGGCTTAGGATAGAGAAGCAACTAAATTAGTATTAGTTTTATTTTCGCAGAATATATTAAAAAATTGAATAAAAAACCTCTTCTTTATCGGAAATAATTTTAATAATATAAATTTTGTTTACTAATTTTAATTTATACCTGAAATTTTTTCGTAACGAATAATTTTTCCCCTAAAGATATTAAAACTTAATAAAATCTTAAATTATTCTCAAAATAATAATAAAAAATTTGATTTGTTGTGAAAGTTTTGTTTGTTTTTCGCTCACAATTTAAAAACAAATCTTTAAAACAAATACTGTATTTGGTTTTTTTCCCACAAAATCATAAAATATAAATATTAAAATTTTTGCAAAACGAAACTTTACGGTAATGTTCGCGAGTTGGCGGTTATTTTTCTTAGTGATGCCAATATAACCAATGAAACTAATTTGAAAATATGTGATCGCAATAATTAGAAAAAACAGTTATAAAAAAACCACACAAACTTGTCAGCCATTTGTGATAACAAACAGTGAAAGCTAAATCTATACTAAAATCGTTAATATTTTTCGCTTAGATATGCATACATAAATAATGTTTAGAATTAGAATACCCTTTATGTTATTTTTATACATTATGCGTATTGTTATTATTAACGTAATTTATTAAATTAAACTTTAATATAACTAATTGATTTAATCATAAGTGAAATACAATGTTTTTTTCATTATTTGGACGAAACTTATTAGTGATAAAACGTGTATCGCAATGCGATTGTCACAAAATAATTGCGCTTAACGTGAACCGAATATCAGTAAATTTATCACTAATATATGAGATAAATAGTGGTTACGCGACGTCCGCGCCTGCAAAGCCATCCACAGTAATGACTGGGCAACCAATCGGCAAACGAAGATTTCGTCGACCAGTGGAGACCGATGTGCACAAGATTGTGAACTACTGTATGGGCGCTAATTATTTTGCGGACGGAGAGGACGTTAAGATTAAGGATGACTCGGAATATCCAGAATGGCTGTGGAAGTTGCCTTTAAAGCCGCAACATTGCGAAGAAATGGATCCCAACACTAAAGAGTATTGGGAACAATTGCATGTCTACGGCTATCAACGGCAGAACACTTTGATGAAACATCATAAGGTTGGCTTGATTTGAGGTTTTCGCTAATATTAACCTTACCCTATATAGTAATCAATTTGTTTTGGAATCAATGAATAGAAACGTCAAATGATTGTGAATGATCACAGAAAGTTGATCGAAGAATTGAAATATAGGCGCAGATTTCGGTCGTTGACAAAGAAAGAAGGTTTCGACGCCGGATATGAAATAATCAAACATATCGATAGAGAAGACTTTAAGAATGTGGCGAAAAAAGAGGAGCTGCGAATGCCTGACGATCCGCAACCATTCTATCCCGGCATCGATCAATTAAATCTACCATACCGTGTCGCTAACAGTTATTTTAGGCTTAGAAAGTCTACAAAAATTGGAAGATATGGATATTGATGTATAAACATGTTTGTACGGTATGGTACAATCGTATTTCAACTATTGCTAATTTGGCCATCATTTTTTAGTTATTAAACTTTCCACAGTGATATAGCTGTCAATTAAATATTATTTTAACGTAAGTTGAAATCATCATAAATATATTTTGTCGAATTATTTTTAATAATTGGATGCTAAAACGAGAAAAGATTAAGACAATGTTATTAATAGTACGGTAATATATTATTAATGAGATTTTTAAAAAATTAATACAAATTTTTTACGAGTTAACATTTTCTATAACTTTAAATATTTCAAAAAATACGAGTATATATTTAAAATTTTCATTAAATAGACTATAAATATTATATATAAAATGATAATCAAATTAAGAACGAGTTCTGCTCGTATCGGGTAGTAATCACTTTCGCAATTTCGATCAG
>JAQIXJ010002140.1:0-16934 GCA_034700185.1 Phthiracarus laevigatus | reverse complement strand
CGTAAAGCGTAGTGTATTCAGTATAAAACAGTCACGTGTTGTCTGGTTTAGGAGGAACGACGCCAAACACATTGGTATATAAGCGTATATGTGTGTGTGTGTGTGTTCGTGATTGCGTGCGTGTCTAATGTGTGTGTGCGATACTGCGATCTCCAACACAGTACATACCCATCTCCTATAACCGTTAACTTTAACTGTACGAAACTTAAAAGTAAATGAAATACAAATCATTGTTAAATAATGTTTAAACCTTCTTGTTGTTCTAATGCAAGACTTACTCTCTACTGTAATCATAATCTCAATTACTAATTCCACGAATTAATAAGAAGATACCTTAAACTCTATCACTCTTAACTTTTGGTCAAAATAATTTATATTTTTAGAGAATCAATTATGAAATTAAATATATTAAAAAGCAAATACCTAAGGTGTATATCATGGTATAGATAGAGACAGTTTGATCAGTGAAAGCATTGGAAAATTGTGAGTGTGGTAATCGATAGCTTACTGTTCAAGCTATACACATATAAGTTGTATTCAAAACATTGGCAATTCGTTGCAGTTCCTATTCGTTCGACTGCATCCCAATTTTTGTGTTCCGATATATTTTTTTAAAATCAAAAGCATGATTTAAACAGTTCAAAAAGAGGTCTTACCCATGGTGTCCAAAGGGGGGCAGGAGGAAAGTTATCACCCCAAGAAGTTTTAAAAAGTTAACCCCCTAACCCCTACCTAAAAATGAAAAATTGAAGAATGGCAGTAATTTTTTAATGTTTTTGTCCGATGGCAGAAAAATGGTCGTTTAAATCCGAATAGTTTGAATCCCCTTAAAATGTTGAAAAGTCCAAAAGTAGCCCCCAGACCGACACACTATGGAATACCCTGGTCTTACCATATACTGTAGTTAGTCTTTATTAATCGGTAATTACTTTATAACGATATTTTTATTCAACAGTGAGAAATAAGCAAAAATGTGATAGAATGTTAAAAACTATTATAGTAAATTAATGAGCGTTTACTTTTACCAACGAATACATGTAATTTTATTGAAAACTAATCTAATTCTTCGTCTGATGATAAGTTAAACGCATTATCAATGCTATATTCTATATTATTGGAAACACCAGTTTTTCGTTGTTTCGATCTTTTAAGTTTCTTAGTTTTCTTTATATTTCCATTATCCGCATCAGACCCGTCATGATTACGTTTCTTCTTACCCTTCATATTCACTTTTTTCGTATTTTCTTTTATATTAGAGCCATTTGATTGTTGATTTGTCTCAATTAAAGATAAATCCGATTTAGCTCTTTCTTTTTCCAGTTTCATTTTAGACCATTGCCGATAAAATAGTAGCAATGGTGTGCCTTCATCTTTAAGTTGGCGTTCCCATCCTTCCTATTATTTAATTCAAATAAATTTAATATATTTTCGTATTTTTAATTCCCATTTTAAATGAATGCATACAATAGCCACATCTTTAACGCTGAAAATTACTTTTCTTCTTCTCTCGCTAATAAATTTTGAATTTTCTTCAATTTTTTCGACCAACTGTTTCAACAGCTGGCAATGGTGTGCAACCGAACAGCTTTTGATAAATTTCTTAATCTTAAGACATGAAACATAAATAATTATCGAACGAAAGTTAACAAATGATTACAACATACTTTAATCATTGATACGAAAACCAATTCAGGAAAACCAATACGATATGATTGGGTGGACGCGTAAATCAATAGCAATTCATAAACTTTATCAATAATTACGTTTCGATATTCCAAGTTATTGGTATTTAATTTGGAAACTTTCAATAAAACATCTAAATTTAACTGTTTTTCCGAATTAGTCGAATGTTTTTTATTATAGTCGAGATGATCGAGAATCTTAAAAAATAAATGTATTTTCGATTAAAATTTAGTCTAAAAGCCATCAAAATACCATAGAATACCTCTGTAATGAATGGCAAAATAGGAATAAAAGTATTGGTATCGTCAGACAATTTAATCAATGTCTTTATTAAATGGAATCTTAATGGTAAATAATTATTTGAAGGCGCAAATCTATATTTACAATTATATCACATTATTACAAATTTACTTAAAATACTATAATTAACATTTAACTTACTTTATTGTTCCGATAATAACGTTAATCAAAGCACTTAACATTGATTTTAAATCATCATTTTGTTGCAAACACGATAATAAATGCGACCAAAACAAAATTGAATGCAGATATTGCCAATTATAGATGCTTTTATACGATTCCTTAATTATCACAAAAGTTTATTACATTACCGGTAAATAATACAATGATTACAATTTGCAAATTTCACCTTCTTTTTAACAGTAATAGCAGTTCTCAAGTTAATGGCTAATTGTTTAATGAAAACAAACGAGTGGTGATATGCGACGCCATCGTCTAATGAATATAACTCAACCAAACCAAGTTTCATAAAGTTAATTAAAGGCCAATTCGACTCATTCGTAAATTTGCAATTTTTTACGTAAGTAATATATAGCATCTGACAAAATAATAACATTTGTTAAGAATTTTTAGTGTAGTGGGAAATACCTTTAAGATTTGGCTAATCATTGGTCTTTGTTGCTGTTTAATTATACGTAAAATACACAAAAAAGCAATCACACGAATTTTCTCTTCGCTCTCAGACCACAGTAATATCGCTTCTTTAACGAGTTTTTTTGTTAAATGCGGATAAATAAGATAATATGGCACTAAATGAAGAATATGCCTGAATATAGTTAGCTTTAATGAATTATCCGAAACCGTGTTTAACATTTTGATCGCATCACTCAAATACGATTTCATTGGAAACACTAAATTTTTCCAATTACGCGATCTTTTTGGATCAATTATTTTACTATCATTCGCTTTCGAATCGGATAATTGCGGTAAACGTAGATATTTGTGTATCGCTGGTAACAAATCAATGAGACATACGTTAACGATTGCGTTAAATATTTGTGAACTTTCTAGTCTATAGTTGGAGTCATCGCGCGTTTGATTAATAGCATCGCGAAACGCTTTAATTACGCTTTTAATGGTCTCTATATTTCCCGATTCTTTTAGTTTATCGCTCCACTCGTCTATTTGTTTTAACGTCAACTTTTCTATATTGGAATCCGTTTGCTCCAAATCTTCGTCATCGTTGCCGTCGTCATCGATGTCGTCATTATCTTCGGCGTTAAAATCAAGCAATTGTTGATCATTTTCTTCTAAAAACTTATAGAATTCTGGATCCTTTTGTTTCAACCTCTCCAACGATTGTTTGTGTTCCGCCAATTCATCGCTATTTCCATCAATGCTTTCATTATCATCAATGTCTTCATTTAAATTTTCGTTATCATCAAACTTAACACTTTTATTACGTTTTAAATCAAACTTAACGCGTTTTTTATTCGCAACTTTCATTGTTTAGTATATATACGCGTAATTAACATAAAATCTCATTTAAGTGATACTAAGAAAAAGTTTTCTCTTAATTAATTAAAAGATATACTGTTTAACATATATATTATACGGTAAAATACCATTACGTAAAACACGTGTGGTTTTTAAATGAAAGTATAGTATGTTCCAATGCAAACACCATTATGGGGTATACAGTATTTGTTCGAACAAATCAAACCAACCAAAAAATTCATCCCAATTCAAATAGAAATTTTTAGAGCTTATCGTCGAACACCAGAACACAAAATATTAACAAACACACAAATTTAATATTCAATTCGAATTTAGCAGTAATTTTTGTGAATCACACGAAAATAACAATTAATTAAAAGCGGAACACAATAACCGAACTTTAACTAAAATAAAGTGTTTAACCTAATTAAGACCGATAATTAAGCTATAGCCCGAAAATAAATAGTTAAAATAGATTAACATTTAATTTATTATACACCTTTATTGAATTTATAAAATGTGAAACACCATAGTTACCCAAGGGGGGTGCTAGCCAAGGGTTGACCCCCCTAGAATTCTGGAAAAGTTGACCCTCCCCCCCATGAAAAATCGAGATTGTATTGAAAACGAGCTATTTTTTGGCTGAAAAAAAAATATTTTTGTCACAATACTAAAAAATTGTCGTTTAAATCCGATGAGTTTTAGACACACCTCCCTAAAATTTGAGATTTTCAGAATCTGACCCCCCTCTGGCACTTCCGACCTTGGGTAACTATGGTGAAACACATAAGATTCAAAAAAATAAATTTGTTTATGTGGATTTCGAGTTCAAATTCGCTTATATAAATTTTAATAAATTTAATAAACGTTAACTGATCCTCAATAAAATATAAAAAAACACAATAGAACTGCGTGTTATATGAGCCGTTAACACCTTTAAAACAGTCTGAATAAGATTTGTGTTTGAAGCGATAAATAATAAATAGAAAATTTATAGCGCGATTAAAAACATATTAAATTAAATAATGGTATTTCTAACTCAACCATGTCTTAAATATATGCCATATTGGCTGAGACGACCATCCACTGGCACCAGTTTCTTCAAACATCAGGCTGTTTTGCGATTAACGGGTGTAAGGCTTCATTATATGATCAATTTTTCATTAACCACATTAAATAAAGTTTTAATATCAAATTTTAAATCTATTAAAGTTTGAATTCTTTTGAATGAATGAAAAATTATGAAATGTTGCGCTTAGTTTAAAATAATACGTTTATTAACAGATGTTTTACGGGAAAAATCGTAATTGCTATAAAGTGGCGATTAATAAACTGACCAAAAGAATGGAATATGGAGTGTCAGAACGAAAAAGAAAACGGGAACTGATAAGAGACACATATAAGCAACGCGTTCTGGCGGCTGCAGAAGAGCACGACTTTAGACCCGAATATTTCATATCCGCACTGCAAAGAGTATGAATTTATTGTGAAGTGTCGTAAAGTTTAGTGTCAGCTCAAGTTTACCATATTTTCAGTTAGCCCTCCATATATTTATGAGTTTTAAGATTTATCTTTATCGTTCATTTAGGGTATATTCCGATGCAAACCTTGAGACACTTTTATTTTAGTAA
Source organism: Phthiracarus laevigatus (assembly GCA_034700185.1). Classification (NCBI taxonomy): domain Eukaryota; kingdom Metazoa; phylum Arthropoda; class Arachnida; order Sarcoptiformes; family Phthiracaridae; genus Phthiracarus; species Phthiracarus laevigatus. The sequence goes on along the minus strand of JAQIXJ010002140.1, from coordinate 11,883 downwards.
ATTATTTGATATCAGCTATTAATTTTGATCGTTATTTTTAGTGCGGAATTGAACTTAACATCAAATCATTAGCAAATTTAGCGACATATGAGCCAAGAACTTTCAAAGTACTGTATATGATTTAAATGCGTTTTAAAATTTTCATATTTAACTTAAAACATTTTAAAATTTTTTGATTTAGTGTTTAGTTGATATCGCTAAAGCCAAATTCAATGAGGGTGAGAATGAGGTGGCGAGATGTACAGTAGTTCCTCCCGGCGTCATCACTAGAGGCATGTTATAAGTTAGAGCCGTTTGTATAGATTGTATTGGATCAAAAGAATCTAATAGAATAAAATTAATAATTACCAAACTGAACATTTATTTTTATTATTATTCATTTAATAATTAATGTAATACAGAAATTCGCTCTTTATTTTCAAGTTATTCTTGGTTGACTTTTTAATAAAATTTGGGTATACTGTACTATCCCGTACGCATTGTTAGCGCGTTATAAATTAAAAAATGCAGAATATTAAGTTTAACATGACATTAAATTAGTTTAAAAATAAGTAGTGCCTATAACAATGGTTAACACAGTACACCCAAAATTCTTTTAGCTTTTTATCTAATATTGAATGATGGTGTGGTTGAGTAATAGTTAAGAATATAATTCACTCATAATTTTTGACTTAATAAATTTTTTTTGATAAAATTTGCCGCAAAGTAATAACTCCAGAAGCGCTCGTGAGGCGCATATGAAGAAGTTATTACTTTATGTAATCTACTTTTAAATACTTTTCGTATGATATACATATCACCAACTGTTCCAATAGATCTACAATTGATCGAACATATGGAAGGTATTGATGAGTAGAATGCAAAAATAACTTTTTCATATGTGTCGTGTGAGCGCTTCTGGAGTTATCGGCAATAAATTTTGTTTACCATAATTGATTGGTATATCGCGAGTAAGACGAGATTTAAATAATTTCATTTTACTCGCGATCGCGAGTAATACGCGGTAATACGTTATATTTATATTGGAAGTACGGCACTGATATCATGGCCAAAACTATTATGAATTTAATTTAATCATTTATTAATCCAAGCAAAGAACTGAACTAACATTAATTGTTGCAACGCGAAACACATCTTAAATTAAAAATCACGATTTTTATACATTACGGTTTTGGTACTATCATAAAAGAATAATTTATTATTAAAATATTGTTTATGGTACTTTGTACTGATGTTAAATAATAAATCATTAATGTTCAAAATATTTGCAATGTTTTATTTTTCTGTATTAAGTAAAGCAATAAATTCCTCTAATTTTTCTTGTATTTGTCGAACTCGTTCTGTAAAGAGAAATATAAACATTAACAGATATACTGATAAATTACAACAAAAATACAGACTTAATTCTTCGGCTAATAGTACTCTACGACCAGTTAAAAGTGTCACTTTTTTCTCGTTATCTTGACTATAGTCTTCCAAAACATCCTTAATTTCTTTTTCTAAACGTCTTCCTTCGGTGTTCATCACTTGTTGGCGTAACGCGTTTGCCGTTGACATTAACATTCTCTCTATTCGCCAAAATAAGATCACTTCATCGCAGCTTAACTATTAAAATTTCAATGTTCGCAATATACAAATAATCAATTACATTCGATTTACAAATCTTACTTCAGTTTGCAAGTTTTGTTGGTATATATAAAAACCTTTCTGGCATTCATAAGCTTTATTTAAAGAAGACTTCAAAAAATTATACCGATATAGTGGAAACCATACTTGTTTTATCTGAAAATCCAAACTGAATCATTTAAAAAATAGAACTTATTTTGGTTTGAAAAATCTAACCATTTCATTATCGACATCAATATTTTGGTTTTGTAAATTTTTTTTAACGAACGTTAACTCATCGTTTCCCAAAGTTGGATTGTGTGTCTAATCAAAATAAACCAAATAATAAGCTTATAATCGAATCTATACTTTTTTACGTAATATACTAACGCTATGCATATGTTGAGCTAATAATTTGTTTAACTCATTTTTTATATATGAATTTACGTATTGATGAGAATTTTTCGATTTCCAATATAACCAGCGCTCAACAAATCCAGGACCTGTTAACTGATTGAGTTGCGTCTCAGCTGGAAAAAAAATCCGATTAAGCGTCTACTAATCTAATCTTATTTATCCAATCTTACTAATTCGTAATCTTTCTTGTATGCTATTTTCAAGAAATTTTACAGCAGAATCCCATTGAGCTTTATCGGACACCGATCGATCTTCCAATGCGTTTAATTGTATAACTCGCTAAAAATACATCAATTTTGTTTAACATACATAAATAGATGGTATTAAAAATTTATAATAGCTTTAAAAATATATGCTAAATACACTCACTAAAACTTCGGCGGATTTTGGGTCCCAATTGTGACGTTTCATAGATTCATCTGCGACAGCAATTTTAATATTATCAAATATTTCGTCGTGTTCTTTGTCCGCTTTATCTTTTTCGACTAATTTGTTAAATTCTTGCTGAAGCGATTCCCAACCGACTTCAACTGATTTATTTGGTAAACTTAAATCAGCCCATTGTTTTAACCTGATGTCGACTTGCGTATTGAATGTGCCGGAATCAGCAGTTTGAGCCGCTGGTAAATATATGTGTTCAAACACGTAAAACCCAACGCGATCCCACAGTTTATTTGAAATCACTGTTTCCCAATAAGAGGGACTTAATTGACTTAAATTAACAATTTCATCGAGTATTTCTCCCTTTGCTTTTTCAAAAAGTTCGTCTCTATCCAATTCGCGTAATCGCGGAAAACTATTTTTCCATTCGGTTTCTAAGTTAAAACGCGTTGCTTTAAACGCATCGGCCTGTTGTTCGACCGAACTTTTAACCATTTTCCAGAAACAATCAGCAACTGCTAAACTAAGACTCTGAGTCGTGCATTGCGACGCATTTAGAATTCCTTCTCTGCATAGTTTAGAGTTACGAAAAAAGTTTTCTTCATAATTTTTAATCGATTCAATAGTTTCGTCTTTATTTCCTTTGCCAGTGACAACAGCAAAATATCCTAATGCTTTCATAGGGAATAGTTTGCCATCTAATATCTTCTGTAATCGCGTTGGATTAGCCATATTTTGTTCTGCGAGATCGACTTTTGTCAACACAAATATTGTTCGTTTACCATTAGGATCCATTTGACTCACTAAATCAGTGACAATACTGCGCTCAGCGTCAACAGATCCATCTTGAATACACAATATTATTGCGTTAGGATTACTCATATAATGTTGAGTGATTTCCTTTATAGCATCTCTGGTGTCTTCAGCCATTTCAGTGGTTACAGTGCTGATAATACCAGGCAAATCTACGAGAACCATCCTTTGAAGTCCTGGTCCTTCAACAGTCATTGAAATCACTTCTTTGCTAACCGTTCGCCCATTTTTAACACTATTTTTCATCCTAAATTCTACTTCTTTCCTTAACTCAGACAATTCACTTTCTCTGCCCAAATCAAATTCACGCGAACTGTCTTTAAAATATGCGATATGATATGGACCCTCTTTGAGAGTGACTTTAACGGGTGAACGCGTCATCATTTCTCCTGCGCCTCTCGGAAATATCCTCGCTTGAGCTATCATTTCTAAAACACTAGTTTTACCCGCACTCTGGTCTCCGACCACAATAACGCGCGGCAAGTGATCCTGAGTGCTATAACTTGAGTCGTAATCACTTAATTCGTCCAGAACTTCCGAGTATAAATCAATTAACGATTTTTTCACTTTACGCGTTGGCTGGGCTTTTTCAGTACGCAAAAGAAAACGTTTCCTCAGCTCTTTATTATCTTTTTCAAGTCTTTCGATTTCTTTTTGATATTTAAGCTATAAAAGGATTTTTATGGATCAGCAAATTTATATAAATGTGTAAACCATTTGATTACCTGAACATTTATAAGCTCTTCTTGCAAGCGCTCGATTCTATCAGTTTCTTTATTAGGTTTCGTTTCATTAACGGGCTTTGACAGAAAAAATGAAGCCGAAACAGTATCGTTAGTGGAATCATCGCCTAAAATATAGTAAAGCGCTTTTGGCAAATAATTTCATAAATACATAATCATAATGAAAACATTAATTAACATACTTTGCTGCTGCAAACGAGTTGCTTCCTTTGCTTCATCAATCCATTGCTTAAACAGTTGTAATTTGTCGTTCGTGTTCGTCGATAATTTCGATAAAAATCCATTTTCTTGCGTTATTGTTTCGCTGAAGTTGATGAGATAACCACGAACTTTATCCAATTGTTCGTTATTAGTCGCCGCTTCCATCCATTTGAATTTAGGAAGGCTTTCTCTCCATTCTTCATATTTCTTTATTTAATTATAAACATTGAAATATCGTATTACGCATACATAAAACAGTGTTATTTGAAAATAATTTTTTTTTGCTCAACAAAATTTAAAATATAAACGATTGTGAATATTGGTTATTTTCGTGTCTATTTTAGGATATAAGTATGATAACAAAAAAATGATGCAATATTCGCAACAATTTATAAATAAAAGAAATAATCGATATTGCGATGGGTCTTGATTTTTATAAATATAATACAATATTAATTATATAATTTTATTGGTAAAATAAATGTTAATCGATAGTTTGATGGTATGTTTCATACTCTGGACAATTGAACGCCTCCGCCAACTGCTGAACCAATGATGATATATCGCAACTTCAGTACACTTTGAATAATACGCAATGGAGTCATCGGTGTTATAAAATTTCGGTTTTGATGTCCAAATAACAAATCGTTTGATATTGATTTAACATTCAATAATCGACGATAATTCGCGCAATTATTACACTTAACTAATGTATGAATAAATGCTTTATTTTTAATAATTTTATGATTAATAATAATCGATTCACAGTTTTGACAGGTAACCAGTTTTAATAAATACATACTCAATTAAATAATATAAATGTTGAATTGTTTTCAATAATAAATTCATTTAAACGCGTTTTACTTTAGCGATGGAATAGATATAATAAATAAGTTATTTAGTTGTGTATGAATACCGTAATGTATACAGCATTACTTTAACAGTTGTTTGTGCGCACACTTACATCATATAGTTTGAAAACAGCTGACTTTTTTAGAATTGGCTAGATTTGTGAAGAAAGTTCGTATTTTCTCGATATACTAATAGTAACTGTAAAATTACATTGGCATATATAGTGATGAGTAGACTCATCAAATTCAGGACTAAAAACCGAATAATTACAGGAAGGAAAAAGGAAAAAAGTTTTAAATTCAGGATTATTCAGGAAAATCGAATTATCTACAAATCTATAAAAAAAATATTTTATTTAATGATAAAAAAAGTTTAACACTAAATTCAATTAAATTAACAGTACAGATATATAAAATGAGAGAAAGTTCTTAAGACTTCACGTGATACTGGTGGCGCAAATGTTGTTTTAAGTTTGAATTCTAACGACTTTTCTTATAAAACGTAGTCTTTTTGACCAGAATTTTTCACAAAGTTTAGTTTTACCAGATAATAATCTGGAAATTTTTTTAAATATCGCGAAAATTTATAGTGATATTCAAACAAGATCGATACGGTCATAATATCTGACTTTGTAAAGTTAATTACAGATATTATATGGTCGCTCGCTCTCTCCGTTTGCTCGCTCCCATTAGTTTATATTATTTTTCTTAAAAGTTGAATTTTTACTTATAATTTCTGATTTTTACATTAAATAAGCCAGTAATCAATTCTATTTTTACCCTATTTTTAGAATTATAGTCTTTCTAGTTACAATGAAAACGGAATATCCCGTTCAGATTTTTGGATAATTTTACTCGATTTATATCATTTTGGTCCAAATTACTACTATAAAACCGAATCTCCCGTTCAGATTTTTGACATTTTTTACCCGATTTTTATCATTTTGGTTAAAATTGTTACTAAAAAACGGAATATCCAGTTCAGATGTTGACCAATTTTGTCTATTTTTGACATTTTTAAGACTGTTTTAATAAAAAAAACGGGAGATCCCGTTCCGAATTTTAACCTCATATTGGTCATTTTTGTATTAATTTTCCCATTTTTATGTTTTTAAGACTAATTTTACCCTATTTTTACAAAATTTGTGGCCTATTTTGACGATTTTTATGCATATTTTTGACCAAATGTGGCCTAATCGACCTGGAAATCACTTAATTAACATAATAATTCTGTAAAAATTCCATAATTAGAATAAGAAACTGGTAAAGGCACTTTATTAAAGTAAATACTAAAATCCCTTAATTATAATAAGAGTTCGGAAGGTCGGACAGACATAAGGAACAGTCAAATCCATATATCTGTCTAAAAAGTCAAATAAAAAATAACATGAAAACAATTTCAGGATAAACTAATATTTCAGGAGTTTAAGTAAAATTCAGAATTTACAGGAACACAAAATAGTGCTCAAAATACTTGGTTTGGTGTGATTCGTGCACATATGATATTGTAGCAGGCTAAGTTTTACGATTGATTTTCCAATTGCTCGATTAACTCTAAATCAGGTTAGAAAATCATTATTTTAATAATGGTAATAATCACAACAAAAATCAATGCTCAAAAAATTTTATTGAATAAAATTTAAATAACTTCACAAAAATAATCGGTTACGAGATTGATTGATTTTCCTTTTTATAGTATGTTTTTAGTTAAAAAAAAGAATAAAATAATTATCGATTGATTTATAACATATATAATGAGAATTTGTTATTTTAAGTAATGACATCCTTTTAGATCGTCATTCTGTTAAAATTTAATGAGAATTTTTTATTTTAAGTATTGACGTTCTTTTAGATCGTCATCCTGTTGAAAGTTTGACATTTAAATTTGTTTTATACATTATTTTTAAATATTGAATAGAAATTAGTAATCTTTGCAATATTATATCAATTAAAGCTTTATACTATAAAAAAGGATTTTCCTGAACTTGACGACTCTAGTGATGAACATCGTTTAAAATTTAATCTTTTTCTTAACCTTAACTTTTATATTAACTTTTAAATTTAACTTTATATCAATATTTTAACATTATTTTTTTAATCCTCAAGCATTTAAAAATTTTATTTTAGTTTAAAATAAATAAGTAAATATACAGTATTAATGATAATTTCAAAAAACACCATTTTGAAAAAATTTTTGATAAGATTATGATTTCATTAAAGTCAATTTCCCTACACATTCAAGTATTTTCACTAAATTTAAATTTTATTAAAACTAAGACAAAATTTAATTTTAATTTCATACAAGACCATGAATTTCTTGCTTTTTTCAAATACTAGAAAATTGTAATGAACTCTTAAAAAACAATATAATGTAAATTAAATCATAATTCGTAATTTCTAAATAGCGGACATCGACAAAGATTTCTAAAGAATAAAAAGAATATTTTAAAGTATTTTACAAAAAAAGAATATGCGGATATTGTTTTGCATATTTACTGATGAAAAATATTTAATGCATATTTTGTATTTTAGACTACTAAATGCTAATTAAATAAGTATGAAGTCACCCTTTTATTACGTTTTCCAATAAATTTTAGTCAATAAAACTAATTATAAGCAAAACTGAAACATTTCCCAAGTTTAACATACTAAAATGTTTGAAGAAAGGAAAACTCTAAGATAGTTGTATTGGGTTATTAAAATGGGAAGAAGCAAAACATTACTAAAAACTAAGCTCATTCACTCATTCACTAATTTGTGACTTCAGTGGTCACAATCTAAATCTTAATTAACATTATATTTATAGAAAAATTATTTATAATAGCTTAGATACTTTTTAATAATCTTATACAAAATCCTAATTTTGATAACAACTTTAATAAATTTAATAATTTAATTTCTCAAAATTAAAATTTATAGTTTATAAATTGATAACAAAGATGTAAAACTAAAATGTTTTAAAAACAATTTAATATTTTTCTTTTTTCGATGACATCTGACGTGATATAAGTTATCAGTTTTATCTCAATGATACTCCAATTGTAGTTATAAAATGTTTCTTTTTAAGATATTTTCAAATCTTTTATTGAAAATTTATGAAAAAAATTAGTTTATTTTTCTAATCGTTACTTGAAATTTCAAAAAAAATTTCATGAAAGTCAGGAAACTTGTGGATTAGACAAATAATCTAATTAATTTTTAGAGATCTTAAAATAAAAGTTAAAATTAAATAAAACAATTTATAGAGAAATGTTGTATAACATTATTATATTTCCATATGTGAAGTTAAATAAATTTTTAAAAAGAAACTTAACAAGTTTTTCACTATCAACTTATATATATGCAATAAATTCAAAAAATCTTTTTTAGTCCTTTTGACCTGTATACTAAATATAATATACAAAATTTACATTTACTAATATTATTTTGTAAAATAATACTATTGTAAGTCCTGCTGCCATTTATTTTTACAAAAATTTTTAGACTACCTTGTTTAACGGTTTCATGCCAAAACTCAAAATAAATTATTTTTTCTTTTAATGATATTCAATATGCGAACCAAAGTTTATCAGCAAATGATTATTTATCAGTATAAAGAATAAAAGAACAAGGTTTTTTAACTTTTTTTATTGCTAAATAGTCAATTGGCATAACAAAACAAAATTTTGTACGTGTAAAATAATATGACGTTATTAGCCTATTTCTTTGTGTTGTGCACATAAATTGTCAGTTGTAACATTTCTTGTTGAGTCAATTTAAATAAAGTTGTCAATTACCGCATATGTTATTAGTTTCAATGGATTAGACAAATTATTTGCAAAAATAATTTCTATGTTTAGAAAGCCTTCTTTAGGTAAAGTTATATACTCATTTTCTTTTGGATTAAAGTTGAATGCTTATAAGCTTACCTGCATTTTATTAGTGCGCATAACTTTTATTTAAACAATTTTGTTAAAGTGTGCTACCAATTTATTGAAGAGTTCAAAATACTATTTTTCATAAATGTTATTAGTAAAATCAGGTTGCAATGGTTTACATGGTATCATTTCTCCATTTATATGTGCTGTAAAATAATTTATGTCATATTGTTTAAAAGCTAAATCATTTTGTTTCAGATTTCCTGAAAGAGATTCATGCTGTACTAATTTTATAAAAATTTGACCTGGCGTTTGGGACAAGTGAACCATACCAATAACATATATATATTGTTCTGAAGATGATTTTATAACATTTACACAATTTCTTTTTATTTGTAGTTGTATACTTGTTTGCTGTATTGCCTTAGCATGTGAAGTTATTAGTTGATGTTAATGATACTTTCGTATGTATAAACATGCATAAAGAATGGTTAGTTTTGGATTAGACTCGTCTACTACACCAGAAATAACGCTATAAGCTAAAAAACGAAACTTTTTTTGCTTCAGTTAAAATAATTCTAATGTAAGTCCATTTTTTACAAGCTTGTCTGAGTTAAAAAAATCGCCATGTAATCTTTCAAATAAAGTAAATTCTTTGCTTGTATTAATAATTTTACAAGTATCATTATCTAGTGCTTCCGGATCGTTTTTAAATGTAATAAGCACTGTTGACCTTAAATGATATTTAATTGAAAGTTTTTGAAACTTGTCAATAGTTCAATCCATGCTTTATTAGTGTGCGTATTTGAACTTTGAGAAACGAATGTACACACTAAAAAACATATTGTGTTTAATGGATAATTTATTAGTGATATTCTATTATTTTAAGTAGAAGTAAAATTAGTGCCTTCTTGATTTATTACTTTATCTTTGAGAAATAATAATACATTTTGTAAATCCAAATATTATTCTGCTAGTAACGGTAAATCAAACTTAATAGTATTAGAATTTGAAATAGATTAAACTGGTCGAATTAATTTTGAGTTTGCATACTTGTTTGAAAGAAAGGTGCGTTGTTAAGATCTAATTCACTTTTTAAACTTTTCTATTATTTTAAGCTAACTATTAAAAGTATAACAATTGGATTTGACATGTCTGTATCAGATTTATGTTTGTTTACTGAAACAAATAGATTTGGATTAAAAAAATTGTTTTAAAACTCTGATTTATTTATTATTCAATGAACCTTTTCTTTGGTTTTTCCGCGATTAGAGAGTTTATTAAGATCAAGATTCACAATTATGTTTGAGATATTATTACTTACTATTTCTTTAAAGGAATTTTGAATTGGAGTAAAATATTTAATTTTAGAAAATTTCAAAAATTTGTTTAAATTTTATTCATTCTCATAATAAATTTTAAACTAAGGTGTGTCCCAGTTTCATTAAAAATTATCTAATAAATTTGTTTCAAATATTCCTTTTGTTATGTGTTTACTGTTGTTAAGTTGTTTACTTTGTGGAATAATAATTTTTAAAAATAAATATCTTCATCCTTTTTTTAATTATATAGATATAAAATTTTCAACCAGTTTTTATATTATCTATATATCATTTATATAAAAGGTAAACTAACTCCAACTAATCCAAATTCCATATTCATTGAAAACATAAATGGTTTTTCATATTGGATGGTAAAGTAGTTCGATTTATATTGAGTGTAAATAATTAATCTGTTTACACAATATAACATCATAATAAACGCATCATTGAATTCATTGACTTTATCCATTGTACACTTTCATTAATTCTTGTGGATAAAATGATCCTAGCAATTCTTCTCCACTATAATCAGAAATTATGTATGTTATTGTTGGAATTATGTTTAATACTTTTGTTATTGTGAAGATTTCTTGAGACTAATTGTGTTTATATCCTTTTCAAACGTTTTTTTAAGTTTTTTAATTCTAACATTATCACCTATAAAAAATATTGGTTCTTATTGAGTTTCATTGATTTAATATAAGTTCCTATATACAATAACTTCATTTTTTAGCTCACTATTTTAAAAGGAGAACTTATGGATTTGACCATGTCTGTCCATCCGTCCGTCCGTCCATGACGGTGTCCGCACTAGCTTAGCACGTATTTTATATTAGATAATTTTGATATATTAGAAAACTGTTAAGATGATTTATGTTTTATCAATAAACTTATTCGTTTAGATTTAACTATTAAAAAAGGAGCTCTCTATGAATGTGTCGTTCTTGTTTATTATCAATAGTTTTATGTAGTGTATGTATTGGTAGATACTAAAAGTTGGGCAGTAGGGGTTGCCTTTTATAACTAGCACCCTCTACTGCAGTAGATGTTGAAGACAAATACCATTAATTACAACTGAAAAATACTGAAAAAGAACGTTTAAGTACCACAAGATCACACGTGAATTACCATTGTCGCGTAAGTGAATTACATGTAAAGTATAGGGAATTAACAGATAATACAAAAGCATTGACTCAGCGACTGTTCTGTGCATACAAAAACACTTTTATTATGATGGAAATATACACTTGTTGCTTTACATTATGATATTTGTAATATGACTGAATTGAACTACAGTTATGACAAGACTGAATTGTATATAAAGTAACAGTATATAATATCTATTATATGAAAAGCATATAATAAATAATACCCATATATGGTAACGAAAAGCGTTACAATACTAACATACTAGTCTTCAATGACTAATAATAAAACGATTATAAGTAATAAGTAATTTGTAATAGTTTAGTGATGTGAAGATTAGTAAAAAAACACTACTTTTTAAATTTAGAATGTGAATGATTGTTGAATGATTGTTGTCAATTATATTACTCAAAACATTTATAAACTTTTTAGATTTATTATAATGAGAAGTGCTAAACAGTGGGTTACGCTAGAGATGCAAATTTAGGCTGAGCCTAAGGTTCTACGGTAGGCTCTAGGCTGACAGGTTATATCATGTCGTAGGCTG
>JAQIXJ010002139.1:0-16934 GCA_034700185.1 Phthiracarus laevigatus | reverse complement strand
CAAAATAGTGCCGTATATAACAAATGTTCAGATCCACTAATATAATGATATTCCCATTGATTTGTTGTTAAATATTTGGTGGCTATTATTGCTTGCGATGAATTTATTACATTACTGTTTCCATTAAACACATAAATCAACATATATTTATTTGGCCAATAAGTTGATGGTTTGTGTGTCTGTGATTTACACGAAACATAAAAGTCTGGAATGGCATCTCCATATTGCAACATAAATGAATGGTCAACTTTTCGGAAGTTAACGCATACATATTTATCAGAATTATTAATTTGTTGATAAAAAGGTCGAATAAAACACATTAAATTGTCATAAATCAAATTCTGATCGCCCCACTTATCGTATGTAAATGTAAATTTAAAACCTTTCAAATATCTTAATTTTTCCAAATTGATTGACTTTTTATTATTTTGAGTGCTATTAAATTCCGGAATTATGGTAATATTAAACATTGACTGATAGTAAAAATTTGATCCTCTTTCCATTGCCCAATCATCAAATAAATCATCTATCGATACAATATTATTAAAATAATACAAATCAGTCAAATTAAATAGTTAATTATTACACTTGCGATACAATTTATTTACTTATTAAAGCATTAATTTGTGGATAAAAGAGTCCGACAGTGTTATTCAATTCATAATAGTCTGCGAGAAACTGATTCCTATAAATCATATATTTTGATCCATCATATAAAACAGCATCGATGTAATTGTGTGAACAAAATTCACCATCAAATTGATCAGCTTTGACGTTAATAATCATGAAATAATATATAGTTGATATTTTTATCAGAATTAAATGTGATTTAATGTTACGATTCATGGTTAAAACAACTCTAAGCACTGGTTATATGTTTTTATAAAATTTATTCAAATTTAAATTCAAATGTTTACAGCAATTCACGCGCATAGTTGCTGTGTGTCTATACATAATTGCGGGACTATCAATGAGCATTAAATATCTCTCATTAAATCAACAATATTAAAAAATCATCTCTGTGTATCACGATATCCTACAATACTTTACCTATGTCTACAGTATACTATTTTTATTGACATAACCTAACAATATCTAAATTAAAATTCTAAAGTAAGCGCATTGTTTTATCGCCCCAATTATAGTGATGCACAAAAGTTAAAAGTTAAGAATTTTGTTAAACTTTTAACCTTAACTTTGACTTTTTAAAATATTTCTTAACCTTAACTTTAACAGGTTAAGAAAAATTTAACTCGAGTTAACTATATAATTTAACTTATAGGAACTTTGACAATATTTATGAATGGATTTTTAATTTAAAATATTTATTTCTGAATTACATTGATAATACAAAATTATAAAACCACTATTTTTATATTATCGATAATTTTAAAGTTAATTTTCATTAATTTTTAAAATTTTGCAGAATAGCCTCAATCAGTAATGTTGGTCTATATTCCACTCTTGTATGCCATACTTGTAACAGAATAAGTTTATCCGAAATATATTTTTTATTGTGATTAATAATTTATAACAAAAATTAATAAAATATATTTGATTTCGTGTTTACCGGTTAACTTGCAATCTTTTGTTTAATCGTTTTATTTAAAATAATGTTTAACTTTATCTTTAGCTCACATCAAAATTTTTGACTTTGACTTTTATCTTCGACCGGTTAACCTGTAAAGTCAAAAGTTAACCTATTATGTGCATCTCTACCAAAATATAACTGCTTATCCCTTTAGGATAAAACGCGCATAACGGGCATTACTTTCGCATAATAGCTTGCACTGGTTATACTATACAGTTTAATACGGTGTTTCGTTTAAGTTGTAATGAAATTTAATAATTAACAATTTCTGTGAACAATTTCTTGAAAATATGCTTAAATATTCAGATTATAATAAATCGACGCATGAAAATAATGTCATACAAATTTTGCCATTCAAAGCGCATCCGTTTTCTTGTCGCAATAAAACCCATATTTGTAGTATTTGTATGAAACTATTTGGGTTTTGTCTAAAAATATAATTATAGGTGATGTAATATTAAGCATTCAATAATACTTTTAAGTTTAATATTATGAATTAGTTGAATAAAAATTAAAATCTTATTTTAAAATATTAAATATACACTCTTTATCGCATAACTGACACAAAAGGTTTGTTAGAAATATATGATCTCATCACTAGGGAAGTGAAAATCGTTAATTAACGATTCAACCATTTCTATTATAAACCATTTAATAACCAAATAAAGACCCAAATAAAAAAAATTAAGTAAACGAATTAAACGAAATAAACGATTTTTAACATATCAAACAATTTTTGAAATATCAAACGATTTTAGACATAAAAAACGATTTTTCAGTTTTCAAAACAACATTTATGTAGTAATGTAAAAATAGATTATGAAAACTTACGAAGAAAAAATTCAGATTTAGATTTAATTTACTTCATACAATGTTATTTTGGAAGAAAACATTTATTCCATTAGTATTGGTTGATGTCGACAGATCTTTTTCGAAATGAAAAGCATTTTTTAGGGACAATAGAAAGCGACTCACTAAAGAAAATATAAAGTATTATATGCCTTTGTATTATAATTCATTTTTGTAACTAAAAATTAAAGTTTTTCAAACGATTTTTGGGCCATTTTTCAAACAAATTTTGCACCTTTTTCTAACGATTTTCACTTCCCTACTCATTACTGATAACGAATTAGTCAGAATTGGTATCCAATTACTCTTTGTATATTAGAATTACTAGATACATATACTATAGAAATTATAGATGTGATACAAGCGTAACCCGCTTGATATACTAATCAAATCAACTGAAAATACTAAAATTAATATAGATCTGTGGCCACATTTTATTAAAAAGAAGTTAACTATAACAATCATAAAATTAATTAAACTTTAAGGACGACCGTCAATCTTTATATAAGTGTTGTCATACTTTCAAAAATGCTCTCAATGTATTCCGAAGACCGCATTCAATCGGTCATCAATATTAGAAGAAAAAATAATCATGGTTTCGATATTATTATATATTTCATTCACGACCGTAAACGATTAATACGATTGTTACGCATTATTGTAACTATACGGCAGTATTTCTTTCTAAACCATTATAATAAGAGAACGTGATTTAGTTGTGGTACAGCTTAGCGTTTTGCTGTTTCAGGTTTTGTTTGTATGTCTAAAAGGCAGAGCGATATTTGTATCACGTTAGAACAAACCGGAAATGAACTTTTAATGGTAGAGCACTGTCAGAAGATGTGGTTTACCGTTGTAGGAGTGGCTTACGTTCAAAATTATTATTGATTTATTTTATGTTTATAGACTCTCTAGAATGTAAAGAAAAATTGATAAGTTTTCGCAAACTAAAATCAATAACAAACCTATTGAGAGACTATATAAAATCACAAAATTAGCTGAAGATTTTACTCTGTTTTATTTTAAATGATGATTAAAACATTAATTTTTAGCACGTATTGGAAATTTTGAATAAAACTTAACTAATATAAAGTATAAACGACGAAATTTATATGTATTTTCAACAAGATTAAAAATTAAACAAAACACGTATTTAGTCTTAATTGATAGGATTTGCCGAATCTTTGTGTTTCTTTCGAAACTTGTTTAATTTTGGGTGATTAGTTGCGTAATATAAAAACTCGTACGTGAAAATCATAACGCAAAATAATAAACACAATCCATATAAATAGAAAGAACCCGATAACATATCGAGACTAATATTGTAAAATCCATATAAGTCCGGTTGAATGTTCTTATTGCGCATCGCTTTATTTTCACCTCTTTTCATAAACTGACCGATTATCTGCTTTCGCGAAACCCACATTTGAAATAATCCAGCCTCAACGCAATGCTCCAGCCTATGGTGAAAGCACCATATAATTAATAATCAATATCTATATGTTTTGCTATTCAGTATGTTTTGAACGCAAAAAAAATAATTAATTACATTTTATATATTCTCTTGCGTTCATCAGTTGAATGTTTATTGATTTGATAACCCATTAAATAATGAAAACTTTTTTCCTTAGCGATTGCCATCTTTTCTTTCAAATGTGAATTTCTGGCTACAAAATCTTCTATTGAGTACGCATTGTTAATATATGCGGCTTTTTTTCTTATTATTTCATTTGCTACAAATTCCTCTCTCTTTATTAAAATAAATCAAATTCTTAATATTTTACTAAATATATATATAAATATATATATATCTGTTCAGTAAAGTTCTTAAAAAATATTAAACAAAACCCCTTTTATGATAATCATTTTGGATCTTTGTAAACTAAATATATTTATATAAAATAATTATAATATAGTTATTTAATTTAGTGAACAAATTTTTCTAAATTCTCATAATAGAAGTAAGCAAATTAAGTTCATAACGAACTTTTTATATCTCTTATAGAAAATCATAGCATATGTTCTCCTTTTTCTTTTTGATTTTTAAATTAAATAACACTAAAATTAGGATATTAATATTATATTATGCTCCAATTATTTTATTTTTTTTCATATAAAAATTATTACTTACAAATTTCAACAAATTATTAACTTAAACTTACGGTATAGTCATGTTCGGCAATAAATATTATTCTATTGCTATCCTGAAACGTTTTAAACATTTCATCAATTTGCCTATAAATGTATGAGTCCATTCTAATAATGATGGATAATTCCGAATGATTCAGTTCTTCGATTGTATTTATTGTCTTCAATGGAATAAATAATAAACTCGATAAAAGGCCATAATTAAATAGTGTGGACATTAAAAATGCTACAAAAAACCACAATCTGACCAATAAATAACTATTATAACTATTATTCGTTGTTTGGGTTAATAATATAGCAAACATTTGTAAAATAATTTTTCCAATATCGCCAACATTAAATTTCTTATATTTTCTAATGTTTGCTGAGGTCAAAATAAAATGATTATTTTAGCTTTATTATTTTTTAAAAATTATATTGAATAAAAATACAAATTATGTTGTAATTAATTAATTTAAATTAGTGGAATTTTAATGGAAAAACGACATTCGGAAGATTCGAGCTTTTTTTGCCTGACTCACTATCGCTTAGTAGTTGACCAGCTTTGGGTAACCCTGGTGTAAAATTATAATATTTTAAGAGGAAGATAAAACTTACAAAAGATTATAGCGTAAAACTAAATAAAACATTTTTGGAGAGTTAAAAAAACAATTATAAGATTTGGTTACAACTCTAGAAAAACTGGGAATGTGGTTTCATATAAGCTTTTATGCGCATATTTTAATTTAAGTATTTTAATACGAATGAATACGATTAAATTATAAGAATAAAGAAGTTTGAGTCGTTTAAACTTACAAATAACTGCTTCATTGGTATAAATTACTAATGATATAATAAGTGTAGTTAATATCAATAGAATCCAAATTTCCATCGGAAATATACGTAGTAATTGAAATAAATTTTTATGATCGTTATATAATGCACTTAATATCGCCAGATTATATTCAGCTCTAGTCCACGGAGTGGTAGCGTATGTGAAGAGCCACCAACCAAATGTGGACTCACCCAATATAAGATCCACATTCTTCACACAGCGAATCAGGTTATTTTAAAAATTTTACTTAAATTTATAATTATTTTATTTAAATAGAGCGTCTGATGTCTATCTGAATCTAAATAAGTTCAAATTCTAAGTCTGAATCAAGTTCGAAGTCCGTATAACGATCGGAACTTTAATTGAAGTTTAGAGTAAAGGTTTGAACCTGATTATCGTTAATTATATCGAAGAATCTCATAGGGAATATTTTAGGATATTGATTTTCCAAGATTTTAGCTCATTTTCTCGAAATAAAATCCAACTTATGGATTTGACTATGTACTTCCATCTATCTGTTTGTCTTGTCTTGTGCCAGGTATTGGATAAAACAGCTGTGTATGTTTCCATAAGCTAAAAATTTAATGTCTAGAAAGTGAGCTATCTATGAATGTGTCTAGAATTTTGTTTAGTGAATTATTATTAATGATTTGTTTAATGAACTATTAATTATGATATTATTATTAGAGAAGAAAATTTCAGGACAAAAATGGAGCAAATTCAGATAAGAAACAGGAAAAAAGTTTAAAAGTCAAGATCATTTCGGAAATTAATCTACAAAAAATAGTATATTTTATTATCGTTAATTATTTAAAATTTGATTAACCTATATAAAACTATGATAAAAATTTTACAGCTGGAGAGTTATTTCTCCTCCTCCCTCTCCCCTCCAGTTAATAATAGTTGTAAAAAGTAAACAAGTTGGTAAGATCGCAAAACCAATGTATGATTATTTAATAAAGAAATCAGAATTATCATAGTTTTTTAGGAATTATCCGGATTTTTTAGAACATTAAAAGGGTCTTAAATTGATAATATTAGTATGATTCGTAAATATCTTTTATTGTATTAATTGTAAACAAGTCCTTTAAGAATAAGTATTTTCCTAAATTCTTCGTCTTTAGTAATCATGTTTATTTGATATATATTACAAATTGCTGTACTCTGTACTTACCTCATCAAACATTAAATTATAATCATTATTATATTGTGGAAAATCTTTATAAGTTATATTATATTTTCCATATTTTTTCGATTTTAATAATCTAATAAAATCTCCTTCCATAAAGCAAAAGTCATTCTAAATAAATAAATAAATAAAGTATATCATTAATAATTAAGTTAATTATTCTTATAAATCACTAGTTTCACATGCTTATTGTTCCTCACTACAGTTTTAACTAATATTATAGCGGTTTGTTAGATTAAGACATAAAATTATTTGTGTGTAAATATATTTATTAAAAGGTTTTATAAATCAAAATAAATAATAAGTTAAGAAGAACAAATTTAAAATAATTTGAACTTAATTGCCTTTCAAATTCGATTAGAGTTTGAGACCCCACAACTTTTGGGCCAAATCTCAAAAATTTCAATTAAATTCTTTCTGTTTTAGGTACCAATAAAAAATTGGAACATTTCATGAATTTAGTCCTTGTTTTTAATCTAATCTAATATAATATTATTAATTTTATTAAAAAAACAAAAAAAAGCTAAATAAATACAAATTGTTAACTATGCTTACTTGTGTTCGGCCATATCTTGAAGCTATTAGAAGTGATTTAAAGTCTAAATTGCTATCAGTTTCGTCATGATCGACATAATACTTATTAGATATCATTGCAATACATTTATAAAAATCCATTTTGTTGTGTGTGAGTCAAAGATTTATAGCCTAATTAAGATTAGAAAAGAATTGTTTCACCAAAATGTCATTTGTCTGTAATTATCTATATTGTCTAAGAGATTTGTAGAATAAAAATCTATAAATTTATGTGTTATAAAGCAGTGCATATTTTTTGATTTTCCTATTTTTAGGTAACTTTGACAAAAGTTGAGCTCTTGGATTTGGAATGTTCGCTATCAAGCTTCGTAAGGTCTGTGTCTAGAGATGCACATTTTCTTTTGATATTTTTCCGCATTAGCGTAATAAGTTGCCGCGTTTTGTTGAAAAATGTAACCCGGAGTAACGACACTTGCGGCAGTTGCGCCGATTTTAACAGTAATGCCACTCTTAATACTAAACTCAGGCTTCTGGTACGCCAAAGTTGCTTACAGCAACCAATTGCGAGCTTGGCTTGCATTTGTTTTCCAGTTTTATTGAAATGATGATCAGTATTTGCATTTATTCATAATTTATTCTTAGATGTTGTCGAGTAAACATTATTTATAAAAAATATAATTTATTATAGTTTATTTTAATAATATGTGGCCACATGTTAAATAAAGCTCATGTATCTCTCTTGCGGATGGGGTCCACTTTTATCACCATAATAAAGGAATTTTATTTATTTGGGGCTTTTTAAAAATTAACGGTCAAGTTGTAATCGATATTGTTCACCCAAATAATAAACTATTAGGCAGTTTTATATGAATATTAAAGGGAATTACTATTGTAAAGTTTGTTCGATCTAGTTTTCACTTGTATTCTGTAGCAAACAAATTTTCAATTGCAATAACTTATATTTTTCTTAATTTCCTACAATCCATAATTACATCGATATAATTAAAAATAAGTTAAGCGAAGGTAATTTATTTTTCGTACATTTTGAGTAATTAACTTGTTTATTGATTTACTTTTTGTATTTTAGTGATCGTTTGAAATATAAATAGCCTTATATTCAAAAGCAGAATAATGTGTATCTGATCTGACGTAAAACCTATTATATAAAATTAGGTTTTCCATCACATCCGACACACATTATACTGCTTTTGAATTGAAAAGACAATAGAGTTAGCTATTGCGAAACAAGTATTCAACAACTTTAATGAAAATTTAAACATTTGTATAAATTTTTCCTAAACGTTAAGCGTGAATTATTTCAATCTGTTAACAGTAATTATTCTGTTATTAATAAATTTTACATAAAAAAATTAATAATAAGTTTCTAATGATATAATTATGATAGTAATTAGTTTGCATATTATAAAAGAATAAAAAATACACAAATTTTTAATGAATTTTATGAACATTTACTTCTTTATCAATTTCTAATTATATACAGGGTCTGCACAAAATAAAGGGTAGTGAATTTAAGCAAATTTTTTATTTGTAAATTTAAAATAAATAATTATAAATATTATATGAATTAAAAGCTTATATAAAGTTCTTTAAAAACCACTTTTTTAAAATTTCTTGTCCTAAATTTTTAAAATTATTGAACATTTTTCATGTATACCTATAATTTCCGTTTTAGTCATCATTGCTATTACAGTATACAGGAATGGTCAGAAATCTCGAACATCAGTCGCTTTCTAAATACGCTGCTAAACACGTTGCACAAAATATTAGTACTAAAGATTAAATCAATCTAATGCTATGGAAGTATTAGAGTTGAGGACATAGAGTTGTTTTTAAGTTATCTTTATTTTTTCTAAGGTGAAACATTGTTGCCTATCCCTTGATCTAAACATTGTAGATCAGAAAGAATTAATCTCATTAATATAATTCTGCACTATTTGTGTCTATTTTCTAATACTTCGTTTATGGTACATATTATTCGTTAAAGTTTCCGAAAATTAAATTTACATTTAGAATTAATTGAAAAATTATTCAAGAAATCTTTTATTAGAAATTTGATTATTAAATATAATTTTATACATTTATTACTTTCAGTAATTTTTCCAAAAAATGTAAATTGGGTCAATAAAACCAACAATTTATGGCTTGAAAACTATCGCAACAGTAACTTATAATCAAATTTGTCAACTTTTTATCTTTTTCTTTAAACTTTCGAGGAAAGCGGAAAACATTTTTTTACTTTCTTTCTTCATTAAATTTTACACAGTTTTTTTTCAGTCAAGTTTGTGAAATTTTCAGCTTGTTTTGAGAAGTTTTTAGGTTAAAATGTCACTAACACTTAAAAATAACGACAGTCCTAATACATCGCTATTAATTGAAGCAATAATTTTTCGGAAGGTTATCCACGAAACATTCATTTTTAAATATAAATCTGTACTAAAAAATAATTACATATTAAGTTTAGTTGTTAACAAGACGATAAAATTTTATTTTTGATTTTCTTAAGTTTTATCGCAAAAATTAATCTCTCTTTTTCGGAGCAAAAGAATCCAGTATTTATTTCGTAGGGAACGTAAATCTTGAAATGAAGTGCTATTGAAAACCGACAAACAAGGGAACAGAAAACGCAGACAGATGTCAATCGGTAATCCCAGAGAGCATCCTTTTGGCTATAAGTTTAAATGAACTTAGAATATAACCCTATTTCCTACGAAATATTCAAAGCATATGTTTTTAGTAAGTTAGCGTATTTACGAGATAGTTTAAAGATTTAGTGCTAAAATAAACTATAAAACGCCAATCACATAAGACGTTTTATTTTACATCTTTAATAGATTAAGCCTATTATAATAAGAGGTAATAATTATTATAGTGTAGTATAAGACTTTTGAACGTAACATAGATTATTAACGAATTTATAAGATGTCAGTATTATATTATTTAAATTATAACTATAAATTTAGCCAGCCTTCGGCGAGCGCTATAAAATTATTATTGCAAGAGACGATCTCGAGCTCGACCCAACGCGAACTTACTCGACCCAACTCAAACGCAATCGACCCAACTAGAACTCAATAGGCCTAACTCGAACTAACTCGACTCAACTCCAACAAACTAGATCCAATTCGAAATTGACCCAAATCAAACTCGACCTAACTCGAACTCTACACAACTCGAACTTTACACAGCTCGGACTAATCATTCTTCCGATTTAAACTTAAAAAGAAAAATAGCAAAAACTTATATATAGTTGCTAGCTCAGTAAGAAAGTTTCTCAGGCTCTAATTTTATTTGAGGCTCGAGGTTCAGGTCCTTAAAAGGAGGATCAGGCTGAGGCTCAGGTTCTAGCCGGAGAATCTTGAATCCGAGCCTCATCATCACTAGTAATGAATATTAATATAAGTAATTTATTTTAGCATAAGTTGAGGGTCGTAAGTTATTACGACAGAAATATACTGATTAATATATTAATTTATGTTGTTATAAGGAAAGTGAAATTTAAACTGAAAGTTAAATTATATTTTATTTTTTGCTTATTGATTAATTTTATGTTTAAAGACTTTATTAAATGTAAAGAAAACAATGATAAATTTACGCAAAATAATATCAATGATAGAAAACAAGTTAAAATAATCAAATAAGTGAATAGTTTTAACGAAACTATTGAGATTCTCTTTTTTATATAGAAGTTTAGCTGAAAATTTTACACAAAGTCTGGCACAAACTTTATCGCAATTATACGACAACGAAGATATTTATTCAAATCTTTCTAATGAATGCATTTCATCTATCAAAACTATTGTTAATGCTATGAAAAATTATGAACTGTGGGCATTCAAGTCTATGTACTTATGATTGTTAAATTAACCTGTATAGAACTACAACAATTTAATAAACGCTTATAAATTATTTTTTAAAATAGATTTTGATTCTTTCGGTTCAATAACGCGAGGCATAACAGATTTTGATCTTTTCCACTACTGATTTTGGTCTTTATGACCAGTGTTTAAATGTTGGAAGTACTAAAGATTAACTCTACTATCTAAAGATTACTATAAGAATATTGACTCCATTTATGGGCAATATTGTCTTTTAAAAGCAATCTTACCACTGCCTAACATTCATGGCAATAATATATTTAACTAAACTTTTACAATAAAAATCGGTGAAACATACTTTTAATTTAATATTGACAATAAATCTTAAACCTTTAAAAGACAATTTGAAATGGATCTTGCAATTAATATTGGTATTTGCATTCCATCACAATGTAATGCAGTAGAAATTGAAAACATACTTAAATTACTATCTTTATTTCAGCATTGTTTCCCAATTTGCTAGTGCAGACACGAGGGATGACGGACAGTCAGACAGACAGAAAGACGGACAGACGGACGTACCCAAATCCATAAGCTTTACTATTTCGAAAAAAGTGAGCTAAAAAACTCTCAATTTAAACACTTAATAACTCTCTTATAGTTATATAAAATTTTCTATTGATAATACAATTACTATAAGCTATAAAACTTTGGAGGATTTGTTTTTAGTCTTCACTCATTTGCAATGTTTTAATATCACTTTAACATTAACCTATAATAAAACTTCTTTGTAAATTTAATGTCTTAATATCTTTTATCAGAGGAAACTTGTTTATTGACTTATAAATTTTATTATGAATTTATCGTTTAAATTTTAAATTAAAATCTTTTAATTTTGCTTTTCGTAAATTGTTGTGTAAATGTTTACTCAGCATATAATATATATAGCTAGAACTGGAATTACTTTTATGCCGTAATTAACAGAAACTATAGTATATAAATGTATTTATATCGTAATAAATCTTAGATTCACGTTACATACAGTTTATTATTCATAAAATATTATTACTTCTTCACGTCATACAATTTTTTCAAAAACTTTAAAACTATCAAAACCTTAAAATTTTTTTTTATTAAAGTCAATAAGAAACAAACTTTGGTGAAGAAACGGTATGTATTATTATTAAAGAAATAAATAACAAAACGTAAGTACTAACTTATAAATTAAAGCTATTTCTATCTGTCTGTGAGCCATAATTATCTTATACTTTTTATAAAAATCTTTTGTCACAATAATTATTACTATTAAGACTATTTTTGCGAGTTAAAAAAATATGTAATAAAAGTATCGTAAGCTCAAGTAATGTATAACGTATATCAACAACCATCAGTTAGTTATAATGTTCAAATTGATCTAAAAGTTTATAATATATTCAAGATAGTTTGGTCAAAATAACTTTTTACGTTTGACGAAACATTTTCAAAAACTTTATTAATCTTAACTTTTGTTAAATATTTTGATTTTTATTAGATGTAAAATCTGTTTAGATATTTAAATGCCCGAGTATTCAAATTAGATATTTAAAATGACTAGTATTCTTTGATAAAATATTAGATGTCTGCCATTAAACTCTCGGAACGCATTATAAACTCATTGAATGGAATAAAACAGTTGTATATGAGTCATCCAGCTGTGACTGAACTGTTCTTTAATGGCGAATTACACAAAGCAAAACAATTAATGTTTCGAGCATTAAAATGTTATACTGAGATGAAAGCAGGATTCCAGTTACTGTTTGAAAGTTTGGCAAACAAAATGGAAACAGAAGAGGAAAAGAATATTATAGGTCAGCTGTTGTATTTGTTACAAGCGACTAACATTAAACTCGTGGTTATGGTAAAAGAAAAATTGGGAGAAATCGATGAAACAGTTTTAACAGAGCCGACACCACACGCTATTTACTGTTACGCCCAACACAACTCATTATACGCAGCGAATGGATCTGCTATTGAAATACAAGCAATGTTGTTGGCTATGTATTATCTCATGAATGAAGTGGTGTCCATCAAAAACGATGCAAAATTTAAATCGAATATCTACTACGATATATGGACAGTCGATCATAATATGATGGCCGATGCCTTAAAGTTAGTCAAGAATTTGATTGACATTCGCGAAACTGGAGTTTCATTGATCGATGAAAAGCGATTAATAGATCTATCAAAGCGTACAGTGGTCTATGAGTACGGGTTTTTGGATGCCTGTTGGAATGACGATACTTTTAGAAAATATTTTTGATATTATAAGTCATTTAATTGTGATTTTGCAGATTAATAAAAACTATTACACAATAAATAACTAGCTTTCATTGGCTATAATTTTGATTAAAATATTTTGTACTTAATAAATTAAAATCCTTTAGTAAAAGAGTTTTGCTAAAGTTTTAAAATCTTCATTTGCCTTCGACTCATATTTTGTTTTCAACTGAAACGCTTACAACAATTTCATCAATAATAAAAATCAAAAATAACTTCTATAATCATAAATAAATAGTTTATCATATATGGTTGCATTATTACTGTACTTTTTTCTCCGAGTATGTAAATTCCTTGGGAAGTGAAATTCGTTAGAAATTAATTTAAAATCTTAATTTATAAAGTATTAATTTTAAAAAATTCGTTTAAGGATTCAAAAACTAAAACAGTTTTGTTTAAAGGTTAATTATCGAAAATCTACTCTCATGTTAATATAGATTACTATTAAATGTTTAATATTTGATATTTTATCAATACATTTTTTATTGTTCTTCAATTTAATGCTAAGGACTATCAATCGTCATTATTTAAAAATATTTTATTCAGTTAATTCTTTTAAGAAAAACTTTAAAATCTTTACAAGCTCCGGTTGCGTAAAATTTTTTACTATAAAAAAGATCGTCGTTTTGTGAACCATTAGCTAACACAAACAGATATCCATCGGTTGCTTGCAAAACGCAAACTATCTCTACAAACAATATTTCAGGTACCAATTTTTCGCCAACACATATTCGTTTTCCAACACCAAATGTAACAAAGGCTGGAAAACGACTAGAAATTAGTAAACCATTTGAATCCAGAAACCTTTCAGGTATGAATTTTTCCGGTTCTGACCAATAGTTAGAATCATTACAAATGGCGTATAAATGAGAGAATACTATTGTATTTTTCGGCAACAAATATCCTACTAATATCTAACAATTATGATCTAAAAATAACTTTTTTATTAAACATACAAATGTCAGCTTTTGATATAGTTTTGTGAAATACTCCGATTGGTGCTATTGGTCTGAATCTTAACACTTCTAAAATAAATGCGTTCAAATAGTGGAATCTCTTTCTATCTTCAAATTTTGGTGCTTTATTGCCTAAAATATTGTTTAAAATTTTATAATTTTTAAATAATACCATTTCGTTAACTACTAAACACTACCCGACTGGAACCAGTTATCCATCATTTAAAGTATTTACATAGAAAATATTATCTAATATAAAATGTGTATTGGTATTGTTATCCAGTCAAATTTTTTTTCTCTTTATTCCACGAACACGCTATAGAGAGCTCATCGTTTTATACATAATTCAATACGTATTGAATACGCTTGATATTTAACGCGCATACGCAATACAATGCGCTTTCAATTGCGTGGAATAGACTGGAATAGAGATATGAACAAGACTATGAAATTGTGAAAATTTTAAGGCCCGAGCCCGATCCAAGCCAGACAGACTTGAGCCCTAGCCCGACAAAAGCCCGATAAATTTAATTAGTCAAGGCCCGACAAAACCCGATTTTACATCAAAATTTTTTTAAACATAAAATCAATTTCTGATTTAAGTTTTTATCTATCTAACTTGGTTATAATAATATTTCATTTATGCTAATTTGTAAATAATGATTAGTTTTAATAATATTCTATCATTTTTTAAAATTTTTGTATATTTTAATAATGTTTACTTTAATATTTTTACCAAAATTAAAATTATCGGGCTTTTTATTGTATGGTACAAAAGGCCGGCCCGATACAGTTTTTTGATTTAAGGCCCGAGCTTAAACTTAAATTTTAAAAACTAAGAAATTTTAATTACCTCTACGTGCTTAAAACTTAACACACAATTTTTTCATATAACTGACACGGGAACCCGACATTTCGAAATCCGTTAATAAAATTTTATGTTATTTTTTACTTATGAATTAATAATGTATTAATGGTTAAAACATATTACCCAATTTGTTCTTAATTTCTTCTCTTAATCTATTTTGAATTTCTGGGAAATGCGAAATTATTAATAATATCCATTTCATTATACCAAGGGTTGTATCAGTAGCGCCTTTATTAAAAAAATTTGTATTAATAAATTGAAAATCTTATTAATAAAACAAGATCGATGCGGTCATAATATCTGACTTTGTAAAGTTAGTTCCATTAATTCTTTGGTTCCTCGTTCTCTCGGTTCGCTCAGTCCTTTTGGTGTATATTATTTATATTATAGTTTAATTTATTAATTTTAATTTACTAAGAATCATCCAAGAAAATTGACTATTTATACTCAATTTTATTCATTATATTCCTAATTATTAATTTAAAAGCGGATTTTACCATTCAGAATATTGTCTATTTTACTCAATTATTTTTATCTTTGCTTATAAAGTTTCTATATAACCAGAATCTCCCGCTCAGAAATTTGCATGTTTATATCTAAATTTTATTGTTTTTTTTTTTGCTAAATTTTAGCAATTTTTGTCCTATTTAACCTGCTTTTACGCCGGAAAATGCCTTAATTAATATAAAAACGGAATTTTCCAACCCCAATTTTTGACAGAATTTTATACAATTTTTAACTTATTGAAAAGTAGGATCTCCATGTATTTTTCATAATTATACAATGTCTTTCCGTTCATAAATACCACTGTTAGTCTTTCTGTCTGCCATTAATAATTAAGAGATTTGGCATCTGGCTATTTTGGCTTAAAAACCAATATAAGCTTGAATTAATTAACACGAGTTAAAATGGCCTTTGTATGAATAGATCTTTTTTGTTTATATTTTCAAAAGAATTACTTTAAACTTCAAATAGTTATTCTATTCACATTAAATTTTTATGCAATTTTAAATTTTAAAATTTATAATTATTTGTAAATAGTTATAAATTAATTAAATAATAAAACATAAACCTGTATATAGTGACAGTAATATTGATTTTAGTTCTTTATCAGTTAATAAATTTCCATATTCATTCTTTCCTTCATCTATTATTTTATTGCGAGCTGTTAACAATGCGTTTGTAAAGTTGTCACACATTCCATTTTTAAACCCCATTTTACAAAATTCAAAAGACTTTTGATTATATGTTGTCAGAACATGAAGTTTGGATTCGATTGATTTATTCAGTTTTAGAAAATTTTTAGTGAATGGCACAAATTCTATTAATGTTAATTTCATCAATTCATTGTTGAACGCATCAAAACAATCATGTATTGTTGTCATTATAGGATCGCCTATATCATATGTCTGTCCGAAAGTAAGCGTGGAAGATATTTTAATAACAATTTCTGATATATAAGACTCAACGAAAAATGGTCGGTTATTTTCTTTTGATATCATATTGACCATAACTTGATTAGTAACTTCGTTAATAAGTGAACAAACTTCGTTATTTGACAATAAGTGTCTAAATTTTAAAAATTAATAGTCCTGAGTATAGAAGGGAATAATAGAAATTAAAATGTTTATTACCTTATTGCCTCAATCGATAACTTTCGATGAAGTTTTACTTTAATGTCATAATCTAGGAAACCAAATAAATCTCCAAAATCAATTGAATGAAAATTAGATTGAGGTCTTCCAGAAAATTCTGGTTTATTAAACACATTTTTAACAATTTCATAGTCAAATATAAAGACTACAGGCTTCGATCCAATCCAGAATGTACTGA
>JAQIXJ010002138.1:0-16938 GCA_034700185.1 Phthiracarus laevigatus | reverse complement strand
AGAGCTTATGCATTTGACCATGTCCGTCTGTCCGTCTGTCCGTCTGTCCGTCTGTACGTTCGCAGTCTTATATTAATATAGTAGATTTCCAGATTTCTTTAAATTAATTAAGGAATTTTGACTTTTTTCACTTGATTTAACTATTAAGTTTTTTTACATAAGAAAACCTTAACCTTTGAAAAAGTGAGCTCTCTATGAATGTGCCGTTCTTGTTTGTATACGATTTAACTCAAAAGAATTTTAATTAAATTATTCTATTTATATAATATAATATGAATTGCAAGAAAATAAATCATCGAAAGCATTACATTATTTTTATATTTATTATGCTATGACACGGTTCATTAAGTTTCAATTTCGCGTCGTTTTTCGTTTCGGTATGAATTTTTCCAGAAAAAAGGCAGAAATAAACTACTGGCCAGTATTACCGTAAACTATGAAAAATATCCGGCAATATATTAAAAGCGAAAAATTTAATGGTCAACATATATAAATAACGCTTTCAATCGCGTCCATAATTCATGAACGCAACGGTAAAAAAATAAATAAGTAAGAAAAACAGAAATTACATTCTTGTTTATTCATGATGTAAATATTTATGCGCGCTTACACGTATAAATAAATGTGTGTGTTCGGTAAATTGTTCCCTTTTTCGACATATATATATCTACAAAGGAAAATTTTAGCTGAATTACATATTCAAACAACAATATTCGCACACCATATCAATATTTAGCGCGAGAAAGTATATCTATCTCGCACTTTGCATTTGAAAGGAAAATTTACATTTTACAGGGCATTCGGGCAAACATTTATTTTAAAACTCTCTCTCTCTCTCTCTCGCATTCAATAGTTTAATAGAGGAATGCTGCGCCAAATGACCATCAAATGTTCATTTTTTGCTACTTTCAGTATATAAATCATAAATTTGTTTTATACTGCATATACTTTACTATATATATTATGACGCATTGATTGAGAATTTCATTTTTTTCACACACACAGAGAAGATATAAGTTCATACAAGTTTATGCGAACAAAATTTTGTTTGATATTTCGGCTTGACATGAGAGGGTGCATCTTTGATGAAGTAGTTTATATGTGCGGATATGTATCACTACAACAGTGCTCTTCCTCTATTCACTTGATATTTCTCAGCTCATACATGAATTTCATATTAAGCATTTCACTGGTACCGCATTTTTTTAGGGATTTGTTGCTATTCAGTCCGTTAAGAGTGCGAGTTTATGGTAGACTGATTGAAGTCACATTATCTAATAAGTTGTGCATAGCATCTCTTAGAAGCGCTATATATATATAACGTTATATGTAAGCTTACACTATACGTGTGTGTATTAAGCAGTGAATGTCAGAAACAGGCGAGCAAATCATAAGTTTTTGTTATTTGGCCAAACTCTGCTTCATGTATTCAGAGGAAGATAATAGAGAAATATTTTTACGAATTACGTTTATTTATTTTTTTACTGGAGGAATGTATTTATTCCGATACTGATGTGTATTGATTGTAATATAATTGATTATGATTTTCGTTTAATTGAGTTAACTAAATTTTTCGGTAACTTTAAATTAATAGTTTGTAAATTTTTTTAAAGTTTGATGCCTGAGACGATAATTTTTGATTTTTGGATGCTTATTGAATTTAAATTCATAAACTATATAGATTTTTTTGTAAGATCTAAACTAGATTATTGGGTTAACATAAACCATTTTAATATACAATTTTAGTTTTGTTTTTTTGATGGTAAAATTTTGAATATGTTTGATATTTTATTGAATCTATATATAATTTTTGATGGATAATAAATATTTAATTGCATTCTCAAAACTTGTGATTTAGAATTAATAAGATAATGAATCAATACTATTATATACAGAATTATGTGCATAAAAGTTACTTAATAAGCGCATTTCGAAAAAATTGTAATCAAAATTTTTTAATTATAATATTAATTTATTTAAAAAGGGTAAAAATGTTAGCCAAGCATCTAAAATAAAACACTTACGCGAAACAATTTTCTGCGTATAAAAAACAAAAATTCTGTTTTCGCATAAACAAGCTTATACTCTCTAAATCACATTACATTACAATTTTATTTAATGCGTGTTTGGAAACTTAAAATGTTTTTACTGTATCATAATTCTCGTTTGACTATAAAGTTAATCTCAGTTTTTATGTCGAGTATAATTAAAATTAGACTAAAAGAATTTCCACAGTTTACTATGGATTTAATAGAGATACACTGCGTCCCCATTAAAAATACAAATTAAGTTTAAATATTTAATAAAAATAAAATACGTTGTGTGATAAATGAAAGAAAATCCGTTTTTCTTTTTTTCTATTTTATAAAACTCTTTCGCTATTAAATATAAATTAATAATAAAATATTGCGCGCTTCGGCGTAATATTAATATTTATTCCGAGCAAATATTTATTTTCCTTTGCCTAAGCTTCGATCAAGTAATAATTTTCTTTGTAGCGTTCGTTACAAGTTTATATATTTAATTAAGATCACATCCTAAATGGATTTTATCTATTTCTAATGATGTACCGAAAAAAATATAGTTATTTTGAGTGTGCTATGCTAAGCGCTGCACTAAAGCAAAAATAATCAGAATATTAGCGACGAATCTTCCATGGCTTAACATCTGGTTATCAAACATAAACATAAAATTTTTCGTTATGCAGACATTAGCGTAGCATTCATTTAATTTAGTCGGCCATTTAATGTCATTTAAACGAAAATAACACTAATATTATTATTATCGTATAAAAATATATATATATATTTGTCTGTGATATCATTTAAGATAAGATATTAATTAACTTTTACTGCAGTCACGCATCATTTAATATCTGATAATATAGCGGCTTTGAATTTTATATTATTTATTGCGTTGGCATTACACTCTGGCAATCTTGGTTATGGCACTCTGAGCTCCACTGATATATGCTTTACAATTCTAAATAAACCAAAGTCAGCAATATTTTTAGGAGTTGTGCGGAATCAAATAATTTTGAGTGTGTGTGTGTGTGTATTCAGTGGATGAGAGGAGAATGAGTGTGTATGCGTTTGTGTTTGTATGTGTGAGAGAGAACGCCTTTACGTTTAGATGATATTTTTGGTGTTTTATCCTGTTTATGTTTCGCTACTGAAAACGTGAGCATTTTAAAGTTGAGTGGATCCTGCTATAAACCCTATGGCTTTGATACATTTATCTACTCAAGTATGCAAGCAAATGCATAAACACTTTACGTATTATAATACACGATTTTCCTCTTTTTCCCTTATTGGATACTTTAAGTTGCGGCTATTTATCTAATACCCTTTACCTTTAGTAAGGAAAGCAATTTTAAATTATTCTTAGTGTTAGATATACAACTACTACTACTAAGCCGTCAGTATACACACAAACACATACGCTAACGTATTTTGTTTCTTTGGTTTTGTATTTTTTCGTGTACTCTTTATTATATTTTCGTTGTTCACTTTATATACCGGTACATTAATTTTGACGCTTATATGAAAGGCAAGCATTTTGGGGATATTAGATCCAAAGCGAGAATTTTTCTTATGTGTATTGGCTTTAGTAATGTATATAAAAAACTGTAAGAGTCAGCTGTAAATTCTTTTCAATCTACAATGTATCTTCTGCTAACTGGGTAAAAATAAAAATGAATTTTTTTGTGTTAGATTCCATATATATAGCAAGAAAAAAGAATTTTATTTGCTTGCATTAAACTTGTCTTAAAGTTGAGATCATAGTTGCAATATCCTTATATAAGATGATGGAGTAAAGTCTGAGAGAGAGAGAGAGGGAGAAATAGAGAGATATTTCTTTTCAAGCGCATAAGAAGAAGTATTAGGAGGAGAATGCAGGCGTTAGAATAAAACTAAATAAAATATATAGAGCTTAGTGACACAAAAAATTTTTGTGTAAACTTTTTAAAGTGAATCCGCATATATATATAGTATTCTGTTATATCGTATTTTTTGCTGAATATTCTAGTTTGACAAAAATTTATTGATAAAGTAAAGCGCGCAAGAATTTTACAATTGACAAAAAAAATAAAAAAATAAAACTTTAACGCTGTTGTTATGAAACATACACATACAGTAACGAAATGTATTGTTACAAATGTGTTAACTTTTCTCAGAAATATCTGAAAACGAGGTGAAGGTAGCTGTGCGTAGAAAAAAGTTTAAATTATATTCAAGAAATAGAAAAAAATATTTAAGAAAAGAAAGAGAATGCTATAAGTATAAGTTTTTTCTTATTGTCAAAGTTTTTTGCATATTATGTAGAAATATAGATAGAATAGTAGTGGCAGAACATGAAACCGCGTACTGAAATGAAAGAGAAACTGCCAATCGATATAAGAGTTTTCATATTACACCTTCTAATGCGTTCGCTTGTACTCTCTCTCTCTCTCTCTCGCCATAAGTTATATCACACGCGAAACTCTAAAGAACAAGTCATTTCTAATTTCATCGTATACACACACACATCTGGAAATATATAAATGCACTTTTAGACACTTTATTATACTTCGCTGATATTACAAAAAAATAATAAAAACGAAAATAATTTTTTTCCCGAAATCCAATTGCCTCACGTGTACTGTGTAATAAATTTATGATCGCTTTGATCGATACGAAAAATGTATCGCTAAAAGTTTAGGTGTATATCTATTATATAAATATATATATAGAATAGAATACAAAAATAATGTCGCCTTTAATTTTCTATATAAATCACTAAAAGAAATATAGTTTTTTTTCAAACCAGACTATTTTAATAGAAAATGAATAGAACACAGTGTTTGCATGTTGTCATATAAAAGCAAAAACACACTGCCATTAGCCTGTCTTGCGTTACTTATTCTCAGTTAGAGCTTATTTATTAGCAGCTCTATTGTGTAAATGGACGTATTGGTGGTGTGGTGTTGTGTGTACGTGTGTGTGTGTGATGGACTCAAAAAAGGGAAACATTAATTAAGAAAGTTCGGCTGATTGTTATTTGCCGCGTTAGTAATACTTTATTATATTGTTTGCCTTATTGCGAAGTTTGTTTCGCGTGTTATACGTAGTGAATGCTAGACTAAAACTAACAAAGAAAAAAATTCCAAAATAACATTATAAGAGGAACAACGCTAGAATTTAATGGCAAATTAATTGATTTATTATACTTTTATTTTACTTTTTTAAGCTCACTTTGAAAAAGTCAGCTATTGTATTTGGGATGTCCGTGATTCCGTCCGTCTGTCCGTAGACTCAATTTAGGAACCATTTGTGGTTAATTTTAATTAATTTCAGTAGATTAGATTAGCTCAAATTTACAGTTTCTAATATTAAATTACTATAAGCTTAGTACATTTAGAAACGTTATTCTATTATTATACATGTTTCAGTTTTATATTGATCGTATAGTAAAGTGAGCTCTCTAGGAATGTTCATTCTTGTATATATTTATTTTTCTTGCAAAAGTTAAATGAAAAATTATTTCTTCATTAAAATTAATAAATAATATTACTAGTTATTATTTGGAACTTATGGATAAAATAATGGGTTTATAACAAATTTTCGTTTCGAATCGCTATGAATACCAATGTACTAAAATAATTATTATTGAACACAAAAAATTAAAAAATTTATTACTTGTATTCAAATTTATAATAATAGCAAAGTTTGGTGGAGGAGTCGGCGACAAACGCGAAACATATATATACGCAGTCGTTAATTCGTAAACGCATGCAAATGTTAGACTCGCCTAAAAACTGGCAAAATGCAAATTTAATTGATGATTTACTTCCGCTAACTGTACAGTAAATTTTATTTTATGCCCAACTTTTGTTATAATAAAAATTAAATTCATATATAATGGAGTATTTTATGGCAAGCCTTGTTAGTCAGCGCAGTTTTCACTTGTTTTATGTGATTAACTGGTCTAGTTTCTTATTTTTTTCGTTAGTGTTAGATTTTTGCAGTGGTTATGAGCAGCGCGAGTGCTACCAACAAATATATATATACATCCGATGAAACAATAACTCACAGTTATATTATTAGGAGGTTATTGCTCTTAATAAAAATAAAGAAAATAACTTTATTAAGGCTAAAATCGGTATAATATTGTACACACTACTATAAAACAAATAATATTATAGTGAAATAGCAATAATTGACATTAAAGATATAAGCAATAGAATTGATGGAAGGCGTGCAATATTTTGCTTAATATGGTACAAAATATGGTACACATTTGAATACGGTTTAATAAGTTGTTAGACTAATGTCTATTCAATAATAGTGCAGACAAGAGAGAAAGTAAAACGGGTAAATCACTAAAATGATTTATGATTTATGATATATGAATTAAATAAATAAAATAATTATGAGCTCATTTAATTTGTGTCATTGAAAAAGATCGGTAAAACGTTATTTTAAATTTTTCCGCTAAATCTTTTTAATAATATCGCTATCATACAGTACAAACTTAAACCATTTTAAAGAATTTGATTCCAAATTTTATTTTTAGTCTCTTAGATTTAATAAACTGAAACCTAGATATTATACAGTATATTGATTAGGATACTCAAGGTTTGCCAATAGATAGATCGATAAATATAGAGCCTAGAAAAACATTGATAGATTTGAGTGATTATAGTTGAACAAAAGGATTGCGGTTTTGATGTGAATTCAATTTATAGAATTTTGACTTTAAGATTTGTTAAAGGGATTTAGTATTTGACCTATTTTTTATTTCTCTTAACTGAGTACTTGGATCTAAATTTTTTTCTTAACATATTGTTTAAGCAATAATATCAGCGCATAAAATTTGAAAGTTTTTTGAATTTAAAATGACTTATTATTTAGTGGAAATTTGTTATATTAAGAATTTCTAATACATTATAGTGCATAAAAATACGACGATTCTTTGCCACTTGCTTTCATTTATTTGCATAATTATATTTAAAAATATTTTGTGTGTGTGTGTGTTCTTCAATTTCAAAGTATTGATCGAAACTTTATATTGCCTTCAACCGAAAGTTTTTTAAAATTGTTCCCTTTATATAATATATAATCTATATAGGGATAAAGCGTCTTAAATTTCATCTCCAATTTTAACTATAAAATATTATTATATCATTGTGGTTATAATGATGGAATATTATACCAAAAATTCTTAATTTATTTAACAAATGTATTATACTGTATATCAACTTAAAATTTTCTAATACTGCCACTTAAGATCTACTTTCTAATATATTTTTAACGAAAAAACATTGTGATGAAGGAGCAAATAGAATTGTGGCGTCTGTCTAATATTTCGAAAATGCACTTTTTATGAAAGTATAAATCATTTTAAAAATTTTAATTTATAAAACTAGATCTTCAATGAATTTTATGCTAAAGTTTATAACGAAGTTCATAAAATATATTTTAATTTTATATTTTAAACACAATTGCAAAAAAACTATTTTTCTTTATTATTTGTTAATACTATTTTTTCGGCAATTTATTAAGATATTTAACAAAAACCTTTTCTTTTTTCTACTGACGTAAGTTAATGATTTTTTGATTTATAACTTCAACCCGATTAGACCTGACCGCTAACAAAATTAAACTGCAGTGTAAGCATATATCAACTATTCATATAATTCAGTATTTATAAAACTACGTATTAATGATTTAGCCATTGCGTCAACAACACTGAGTATTTCTTCGTTGACAACAATTCTATTGACAAATTGTTGTTTTATTTTTGATAAATGATGGGTCACTGAAAAAAGCGCTGTTTGCGAACAGAAAATTAACTTTTTTATACTTTCTAAAGGCATAAAAATAATGTTCTGTTGTGGTGAGGCGTAAGCTGAGGCTAAAAATCACAACAAGTTTGACTGTTTTATATTCGCTATGAGTTAATATAGCGCTCAAGACTTTTATACTATTATATTATTATGAAGTCGATTTTAAAGTTTAAATTTTTCTTTATTTAAATGTTTGAAATTTTATTATCGAAAAACTAAAATAAAATAATGGCACTTTTATTTGACAAACTTTAATAATTAATAACATATCTATAAATACATATAATTATCTATGTTTTAGTTTGTGTTACCATATTATTACGGAACAGTTGTTTTATTCCTAATATAACTTAAATAACTTAATTTATATTTCTGTTTATATTCGCCACAAACATAATTTTTCTTTCTTTCTTTCTGTTTTTTTTTGTTTTCGAAAGATGTGTGTCACAAGATTTTTAAATCGATAAGTTTAACTTAGTTTAAGTAAGCTAAAAATAGAATGAAATGTCATTTACTGTGGAAATCAATAGTGTATGTAATACAATCGTTCAATTAGAAACGAAATTTTGTTTAAATAATTTATTAAATTTAATTATTGGGTAGATATTTAATAAAAAAATTTATAACTTAATAGACTATAATTAATTATGAGCAATGATTTTTTCAATATGTAATAAGTGATTAAACATTTTTTTGAAAGTATTGATTTTAATATTTAATTCTATGTTTTTAAAATTAAATAAATCTTGGATAAAAAATTCTACTTATGTCATACAAACCAAAAACTTACTCAAAAATTTATTAACTTAATTTCTCAGATTGTTTAGATTTAATAAAAGATATCTAGTTTTTGTTCTATAAATATTGAGTATACTTTAATATATTTTATTCAATGGAAAATTTACATTATGATAATTTTAATGACGGATTTTGATTGGTTTACCAATATAATAATAATAATTTACTTGTTTGTACAATTTGGGATTTTCCTCTTAATTAAATAAACAAAAATCTTTAATCAGGCATTCACTTTCTAAATCTTAATTATCTTTTATACAATTAATGTCTAATTAATAAATAAGTAATTATGACTCAAAAAATTTAATTTAGTTAACGAATGGTAAATGTAATTATTCTTAATTATTTAATAATTTGTATTTAATTGCTTAATGTAAAGAAAATGTTTTATACATAAATATATTTTAAAACTTATTAAAATAATTATACGCTTAAATAATGTTCGTGTTTTAGATTTTTTTCCATCAAGATTATATAATCTAGGCTATTATTATCTGTCTATACAATGTACAAATTATAATACGGCTTTGCATAGTAAAAAATTCCCCAGCAATTATAACTGAAGTCTCTATAAAATTGTGATTAGCTTTTAAAGACACTTCCTTGCAATGCATTAGTTTTTTTAAAGCTCATTTATTCGCAAAATCGTTAACTGAAAAATTGATTATTAAGGTTTGCGCTTAAAAAAAGCGCAATACATTTTAATATTTGATTCTGTACTGATTGCGAATTTTATTATTTTTATTTTTTGTTCGCCAAATATATTGAATAATATTATCATATTCTATATATTAGCTAAAATGCTGGTTTTTTATTATTAGCATTTACGCTGTTCTGTTGAATTACATTTCTATGGAACTGCGAATACACTCTCAAATCTATATAGTTTATTATGAATGTTACTTTTCGACCATATTTACCCATAAAGTAATCTAAAAGGTTTCCGTTCGTTTTATAGAAAAATTAATTTTCTTCATCGAGACTGTGAGTCAGACATTAATATTTTATGCGTAATTCTAGCCTGAATTAAAATTAAATAAATGGATACTTTTAAGTCATTACACTTAGCCAACTTTTTGTAACAATCTTGGCGATAAAACTGTCTGTTTTATTATTAAATTAAACTTTTAAGAGCTTAATTTAACTTTTCTAATTAAATAATTCAAATTATAAAGCAGTTTCTGTAAATGTAGTGTTATTCGCGCGAAATATTTATTTTCTTAAAACTTAATTCGCAACTTCTATTAATAATGATTCATTTTCTTACACTTAAAATAAATTACTTAATTATCAGTGAAATTATAGTTTTATATTATTTTTACATTTTTGCAATTATTAAGTTAAATAGATATAAATTTTAATGTGCGCATCATTA
Source organism: Phthiracarus laevigatus (assembly GCA_034700185.1). NCBI lineage: Eukaryota > Metazoa > Arthropoda > Arachnida > Sarcoptiformes > Phthiracaridae > Phthiracarus > Phthiracarus laevigatus. The sequence goes on along the minus strand of JAQIXJ010002138.1, from coordinate 6,937 downwards.
GAGGAAAAATGATTCGTAAATAATTCAGCGGTAAACTGATACGAGTTTACCGCTAACAAGATTACTCTAACAAAATGTTTTCGGGAATGAAAGAAGAGATTTTATGTTAAACTCGCAGTAACCCAAAATAAAAACTCGCCCATATTTGGAAATAAAATACATTACTCAAATAGAATTTCACGGCATTGGATACCAATACGTATCCCCTGTCTCACTATCGCCTGTGCACACACACTGGGAAGAGGAGAGCATTAAGTCCCTGAAAGGCCACCTGAGGGCATACTTGCGAATACACCGATGAATTTTGATCATATTTCTCGTAGAAACGAATCTTCTTCTATCTATGCCTCAACTTAGCCGTGCGTCGAATTACATATTGATTCAATACTTTTTGATAAGTAATACGTGAGGGTAATCTTAACAATGGTATCTCATCTCCCATTTTTCCTACTTCACTCTCTCCCCGTTTTATACCTTCTACATATTTTTCCCACCTTTTTTCACTGTTCACTGAAGCTGATAACAGTTTAACAACTTATATAAGCTCTTGCCGTTTTCTCTTTTCGATCCTTGTTTTTTATGAAATACGTATATTACTCAAAAAACTGCAACAATAAATTTCTACTTATGTCTCTGATTACCAAATGATGACACTCTCACTCTATTAATCAAAAATACATATATATATATATATAAAGTTCGATAACGAATGTGTTGAGAAAATTATATAACTAGAATTTATATATATTCTTCATCTCTCTTGCTCTTTCCCTTTGCGGCAGTTTTTCACTTTTTTATATTTAACCATAACTTTGGTAATGATGTGAACTGTTTTGCAGAAAGAGAGTGGGGAAATAGAAAGTGAGAACGCGCGCGAAAACTTTGATTTTTTTGAGAAAAAGTCATTTATAATTTCCTATATAAAAAGTAACATAAAAAGTATATATATTTTTTACTTTCATTAGCATTTTCGTCATTAAAGTGGAAAAAACGCATTTCGCTAAAAAACTAGAATATTTTCGGGAAACCTTTATCGCCATAACATGGAGAAAAATACTTATAGTTGCATAGACGATCACAAAAACATTCGCCTACAAAGGTATATGTTATCATTTTTCATTAAATAATGCATGTGTCAATTTTTTCTCATTATTTCTGGTTTAAAATGTTTTTTGATTAATCGTAATTTATTTACTCGTTTTTTCCTTTAACCATTAATTTTTGTTTATACTTTGAATTTTGCGGTCAAAATTAACAATCACTTTCACCGAAAAGCAAAAATTTTCACGCGTTCGTAGATATTTATTTTGCGTCAATAACTTGCATGCGATGTTAAAATTTAATGGTTTTCATAAGTTTCGCTGCACCTTTATTATCGCGATATTAAAATACTTTTAACTATTTATTAGTTGGAAAAACAAATTATACTTTTTAATTAATGAGTTGCCTTACGAGTTAGTATTTTTAATATTTATAAAATAAATGATATTAAAAGCTTTTTAGCTGATTATGATAAATTCATCTCACCAACTAATGCATTTTCAATGAATTAAATTAAATCACAAATATATTGTTCATATTTCCTCAGAGTTTTTCACAGTTTTATTTTCTCAAATGATAGCAAACAATTAGAAAAGTTTAATTTTTCCCGTGTTTATAAAAAATATTTCATATAAATGGATGACTCCAAAGTCGCAATTTTCAACTATAATCCAACAAAAATCCCAAATGTACTAAACTTTAAAGCAACTCAACTTAGAGCTGGTCGCAGATACAAAAAAACGATCTTCATTCACCCGCAAAAATTTTTAATGCCATCCGATCCGATTCGCATCCGCCTTTAAAATTTTATTTGTCATCTGCAACATATCAGTTTAATAATCACAGCTGAATGATGACTTAATATATATTTTTCTGCATTTATATAATATTTTATATGTTATTTGGTAAAGATAATGTTAAATTTATTGAGCAAGAATGATACAATGAAGCTTTCATAAATTAGTGGATAAAATATTTTCTATAATAATATATTTTGTCATTTCCTGTTTAAAATACAGAAAAAAAATTTTGCCGATAATTGCGGATGATCTGCTCATTAATCTTATCTTAACACCCCGACGCGCTTTTTATCCAAATAAAAGAGTTCGTATCAGCTACGCGTTAAATCCACATATAAAATTTTTTTACTCATTCGCGTCCGTAAAAATCCTTAAAAATTTGTATCATCCGCATCTGCTCTTATCCACATCCGCGCCCAGCTCTAACTCAACTCTACTAATTGCGTACTTTTACTCAAATCGATAGCAGAATTTCAAAACATTTAGAATTACTAGATAAAAATTTATATATATATATATCCACTAACAGCTATGGTTATCTGAAATACAATGATTATTTTAATTGTCAAAAGAGCTTATATGCTTAATATGTATAATTAATTTTCTTGTACTCGTTGTATTTAATTGTTAGTTTGGTAACATAATATTACTTTAGAATCAAACCAGTAATTGCGCGCTCATTTGTTAGGAATGAACAGTGCACTAAACCGCTACTAATATTATATTACTTAATAATAATTTTATGTCTCAATTTGTCTCTTATTCACTCAAATATTCGTTCGCTTACTATTTTTTTGATATGAAAGATATGCGCCTCTCCTTTGTGCGGATACGAAAGTTTTGCATTGGATCTTAATTTAGTTTCAATGCGTTATGTCTCATAACCCCATATGCTATCTATCAATGGCTTATACGAATTGTTGTATAAAATCAATTTCGTGCGTTTTTTTCCTCATCGCACGCTTTCATATTAATGTTAATATTACCAGCATGTGATTCAATACGATTTTTTTACTTGTTCGATGTTTCCGATGCTGATAGAGATAGGGAATAAATGCTTTCCCAGTGTCTTCTCCGATGAATGGAATTGTTTTGCCTTTTGATTTTGTTTTGTTGGATAGTATACTCGCAACTTGATATGAAAAGATTTTAGCTTATTTTTTTGTGATACAATAAATCATCGAAATAAACATTTAATGAATTTTTTATTCAAAACTTAGTTATAACGAATTCAGGGATTACTAATAAAATTTACGGTTGAATAAGTTAGTGCATAGAAAATCATTCCAACGTTATTTAGGTTTTTATTGAATTTATGACTCTTTAATTCAAAAAATTTCTAACCGTTATCAGTATAGTATAACCAAATGCTCCCTATTTTTTGGAGTCTCCTGGATTTTCTCTTTGAACCGGCTGTCAAAAAAATTATTATAAGTTTAACATTATATCTCCCAGTCATAAGTTTAGTATTAAACCAAAAAATATACAAAATTATTAGAACCCGACGAGGTTATATCCGACCCGACACTATTTCTGGGATATCCGACCTGAACCCGGCATTTCATATATGAGTTTACTAGTCTATTTAGTGTACCTCATCTCCTTGTCAGGCGGAAATTTTTTAAAATATGAAAAATCTTCCAGTTTAGCCTAAGTACAGATGATCACGTACGATATCAGAAGGTAAAGCAATGAAAATTAGAATTCTTTTTTTATATAAGATGCACTAAAGGCTAAAAAAATTCAATACGAGTGTTGCGCACAATTTGATAATCGTTTAGGGGTTTTTTGCGCTTACGATCGAACCAACTAAATGTATAAAACTATACATCAAAATCGAATGACATAAAAAATCTGTACATTTACTTTATAAGTTAGCGTTATATGAGAGGAAACCAACAAAAAAAACTAAGTAAAAACCATACTATTATTGGCTAAAATGTATCACTTGTAATGTTGCTCTGACTTTGATATCTTATTACCACTGCATTCAATGAAGTTTCTCACATTTCTTTGCAATTCTCTCCTCTATTGTGCCAAAAAGTATATAAGAGCTGTAGACGTATGGATAGTGTGTACATCTTCATCACTATCAGTATAAAGTTTCTTAAATTTTGCACATAAATATTTCCAATTTATTTCCAATTGCCCTCCTTTTTCGAATCGCATTCACACAGTATATTCGCGTTTTTTGATTGTGTGATATGAAAACCCTGTACTGCTTTAGAAGGTATTAGAGTATAGATTTTCGAGATCTATCAACTGTTAGCAGCATCAGTAGCAGTACCGCAAAAATACATACAATGCAACAAACATGAAGACCTACCAGAGAATTAAAAAGAAGTTTTTTAAAAAGAAATTGCGATGTGCCCTCAGCTCAACTCTGTCGTAATGTCAATGATGAATCGCTATTGTAATGATTGCAGATTCTATTTCCTATTTTCAAATCTTTTTTCTTTGCTTTGCCTTTTGACTGAATCCTTTTTTGGTGTATACTTTTGATGAGTCTCCCTCCCTTCCTACCACCCCTCTCTCTCTCTCACTCTCTCTCTCTCTCTCCTCTTTCTCTCTCCTCTCGAGTATGAGTAACAAACAATCAGATTTCTAACAAGTAGTGATCTGAAGCCCAAATGCAATGTGTTTGTGCAATAAAAGCAATTCTGATTCTAAATAAGTCTTGCAAATCGCGAACACTGACTTGTGAGACCATTTTCCTGTGTGTGAAATATATCTTATGCGCTACAATCCGCATAAGACAGGAAGCGGAGAAGATATTGATTCCCCGCATAACCTTATAAACGACACACACTGCGAATACTACAGTCAAATATATATATAACCTTATATTGCCCAAACTGTTGTGCTTGTGCTGAGTTTCTGAAACACTGAAAGACTTAGTATTTGCCGAGATTATCGTTAAGATCTATCACTATTGATGCGATGATTTTGTTTTGCAAAGATTGGTAGCAGCTTTTAAGACACAGCACCGCACCATACCATACACTACAAAACACGCACATTTTCTATTTAGCGACTTTTTAAAAACAAAGATCAATATTTAGTTCAGATTTTTCATGCAGACGAAAAAAAAGATTTATTATTAAAACCAAACAACAATTCATTTATTTGCAGATTCATTAATCATTGTCGTTTTATTTTAAATATTTGTTTTAACGGATGAAAACTTAGTTTTCACATTTTTATTTATGTAAATTCGCGCACTATATTTACGTATAAACGCGGGCAATGTTTTAATAATTGGCACTTATTTAAAGTTTTCTATTTGTCAAAATGCTAATTATGTTAATTAAGACTAGCGGACAAAATAATTCTGTTGCTGGCGCTTAATAGTTAAATGCTTCAGCGAAATATGTGTGATGTGTGTGTGTGTATATTTTGCGTGCGCGAATGTGTATTATTATTATTATTTATTTTTTTACTGGTTTATAATAATAATTTGCTCGGCAGTTATGTAATGAGATGTTTTCTGGTCATAATATATGATGTGCATTATAAACATGGAGAGAATATAATAATAGTAAATAATATACTACTTGAAGCGTTGTGTGTGTGTGTGTATGTGTATGTGGTGTAACTTTACGACAATGTGCATAATAATATAGAAACACTATATACTTTTGTAACATTAAACGTAGAAAATCGATACAATTAAAGGTATAGTGCTCTCTATATTATTTTTACTATCTATCTCTTTCACTCTCTTTCTCACTCAACTCTATTTTCTCTTTCACTCTCTCCCATAAGCATTGTATATAAGTTTTGGGGTTTGAAGTACATTACAATTATTCTTCCACCCGTATTCCCGTATTCTTCTCGTTTATTTATTAGTGTGGAAATCTTTAAACGCGAATATCTCACGCAAACTTCAAGACAGTTCCCAATTTGCATGATTTAACGCAACGAAATGAAACGAAAGCAGCAGTTAATAAACTTGACTCCTCTGAAAGTCGCTTTCGATCCATTTTGTCTCAACTTTAGTGTTTAGAGCGCGCAACGAACAGAGAAGAAAAAAATAAAAAAATTCATTTCAGCGTTGGATTTGCGTACAGCGAAAGGGTTCCCAAAAGTGCTGTTTTATCTATTGAATTGTTCGTTTCGATTGTAAAGCACGTTATATTATTACGCCATTCCGCAGCTATACTGCCATAACATTACTCTAATAGTGGTGCTGCTCTGAATTAGCAGTACAGCCGTTATGCGTTATTTGAACAGCTAAAAACAAAATTAAGGCTAGTTTTAGTTTTCTAATTGATTTACGAAGCACTTTGTTGATGCTGAGGCTGCTCTCCAGCTAATGAACTCTCGTTTTCTTTTCTTATGCTACGTATTATCGCAGAAAAGCTAATCAAAAATAAACCTTATATTTTTTTGGTATACGATCTTTTTTAAATTCATTTTTCGCTTATTTAAAATATTTATAAATACGAAACGAAAACAAGATCGATACGGTCATAATATCTGACTTTGTAAAGTTAATTTCTGTTAGTATATGGTCGCTCGCTCCCTTCGTTCGCTCGCTTCCATTATTTCATATAAATTTTACTATAGTTAATGTTTTATTTTTAATTTCGGAAAAATCTGCCAAGAATTTTGTCAATTTTCACCATATTTTGGTCATATTTTCCCCTTATGTTACTATAAAAACGGAATATTCCGTTTTGATTTTGGCTATTTTTACCCGATTTTATCATTTTTGTTCAAATTGTTACTATAAAAACGGAATATCCCGTTCAGATGCTAACTAATTTTGTCTATTTTAACATTTTTAAAACTGTTTTCATATAAATACGGGATATACCGTTCCCATATTTAGCCTTTTATTAGTAATTTTTGCCTGTTTTTGGCTATTTCAATGGCATTTTTGACCAATTTTGTTGCCATTTTTACCAATTTAATGCCAATTTTTTGGCTATATTAACATGGAAATTCCTTTATTAGAATAAGATATCGTTTAAAATCCCTTAATTAACATAAGAAATATGTTAAAATCCCTTTATTAGAATAAGAAATTGTTAAAATCCCTTAATTAGAATAAGAAAATGGTAAAATCCTTTTATTAAAGTAAAGATCAAAAT